>JACXGI010021022.1:0-10588 GCA_016801175.1 Esox masquinongy | reverse complement strand
GTGCACCGACCGATCGCCCGTTCCCGACTATTCTGCCTGAGCCCTGCCTGTACTTCTGTTGTCCGCCGGAATTCTGACCTCTCGCCTGTCCCTGACTACTCTGCCTGCTCCCTGACTGTACTACTGCCGCCAGCCCGTGTACCGACTCTCTGCCCGTCCCTGACCACTCTGCCTATCGCTCGTCTGCCCCTTCGCCGCCATTACGTTAAACGCCTTACCTCCCGTCCCCGTCCACTCTACCTGCCCTTTTCCCACTCGCTCCCAGTCCGCGATTGGATCCTCACCCGTGCCCCTGACAGTATTCTATGCATTGACAAAGTTGAATCTAATCTAATCTTAAACATTACCAAATACTCCTTTACAAGAGATATTGAATCTCTGCTTCTAAGTTTCAACTTATTTGTGCAAGTTCTGCTTATTTTCTAACATTTTCCCAAAGATATTATGGGATTGGCAATGTACAACAGAATTTCATCAGCGCCAAGCAAGATGTTATACTCATGACCACCTCTATTAATGTCTTTTGAGTGAATTGTAGTGTTTTACCAGACCATCACTGTGTTTGTTTGTGACAGAATCAGGGATTTATTCAATTCATACTGTTGAAGTTCAGCTTTACCACAAAATGAACATGTAAAGGTTCAAAGTTTCTGCATTTGGAGAAACTGCATTCACAGTAAATGTTGGTATAATCCAAAATTAAGTCTCCGTTACAATAATGTTATTGCATTGAACCTAACCAGGACTAACACCAGTGGTTCATTCAATCACTCTCAGAATTTTAGCCTTTGCCAAGCAAGAGCCTACCATCAGTCCATTTGTTTAATTTAAATAAACACTTTCTGAAAATATTTACATCTATCATTAGGCTGTACTAAATTCAACAACTTAGAGATTGGGTTTGTTTACAAAGCATATATTATGTATGTAGCATACATACAGTACCTGTATGTATGCTACTGTATGTACAGTACATACAGTACCTGTCAAAAGTTCCAACAGTTACCCATTCAATTGAACACCTATTGTATTTGTATGAAACAATTAACCTTACCAGAAATAAGGCTCATACAGATTCTATGTTAAAAACTCTATTTTCAAAAAAAGTTAAAAATGGTTCTTGGTAAAACACCTATTTCTCTGAAAAAAAACAATTTTTTTCTAAGAATGTACTTTTATTATTGGAGTGTACAAATGCAAGATAGTATCTCGAAATAACAACAAACTAGAGCTGCAAAAAAAGGGAACTGCACTCACTGACCACTTGGCTTTCTTTGCAATTTCTCTAAAGGAAAGGCCTACACTTTTAAGGGTTATAATGGTCTGTCTGTCTTTTGTTAATTGCCTTTTTCACACCATTATGATGGCAATATATTACTCCCTGCAGTACAATACTGTCCAAATAATGCTTAAGAGGGTGTAGTAACACAGTCTGTTCCAACACTGCTTTTATACAGACTGGGTTTGTAAAGTAATCAACAAAAGTTGGGACACCTGTAGGAATTGTTAGCATCAACTTTCAAGACTTAATTTACTTATTTTGCTGCAGAACTGCTGTAAGTTGTCAAGGCCTTTTTATAACTATGAAATGTACATTATTTTTCTTTTTTTTACTTATACTTTTTTAAATCTCTGTTAGTTTACTGCTTACCTCTGTACCATTTCTGAGGTAAGCGGTAACTTTTATATATATTGTATATACAGTTCTTTGCAAAGGTATTCAAACCCCTGACCATTTCATATTACTGAAAACCAAAATGTTCATAGACATTTTGTAATCAAAATAATTTATTTTATATTGCTTATATTTAGAGAAATAGCAAAAAAAAAATATATATATTTTGCATGAATTAGTATTCAATCCCTATACATAAAAATGTGGCCAATGTCCTTGTACATTAAATGATTTTGAGAATGTTTTAATAAAATATCAAACAACAATTGTTTTTAATGTATCATTTGCATTTCAGTAATATGAACGAAATAGATAGGGGTTGAATACTTTTGCAAGTCCCTGTGTGTATGCACACTACTGTTCAAAAGTTTAGGGTCACTAAGATATGTCCTTGTTTTTGAAAGAAAAGCAATTTTTTGTCCATTAAAATGACATCAAATTGATCCGAAATACAGTGTAGACATTTGTTAATGTTGTAAATGACTATTGTAGATGGAAACGGCTGATTTTCAAAGGAGTATGTCTCAAATTAATAAGTGAATAGGTATTTACTGCATATATTTTTGGAATGTTTATTCAAATCAATAGCTTTTTTGAAAATGTTGAGCCAGAGATATATGCGACATCATAATTTTGGTCAAACGGCTGCATAGAAAGAGGCATCCGGGGAAGTTACGGCTGTGGAACGATTTGATTCTGTCACGTAGACTCAGACAGAAAAAATTTAGTTGTTAGCACAGTAAGTTTCAAGAGGCGACAGTAGTACAGGGGACCCTACCCTCAGGCCAAAATCCTGGAATATAGAATCATTTCTGTGGTGCACAGTTTGGATATTCATATGAATAATGTACCGATGCCAGTGGATTATTTGCATAGATTGACATGCTTTCATTTATGGAAAAGACCATTTGATAGAGAACCACAATCATGTAAAATAATTAGAAGTCGATTACTCAACCAGCCAAAAGAGATCTCCTTTTACTCTGTGAAGGAACACATTCAAAAATACGCTGACAACTGCATGCCAACTGTCGCAAAAACTGAGCTGAAATTTATAATTGGGGGGACAGGGGTAGAACCGAACATTCTGTCTTTATTTTTTTTACTCACGGCCCATTTATATGCTCCTCAAAATGAATCCATTTAAAATAGATCCTTCCTTAGCTGCATTTTAAATTGTCATCTTCACCATCAAATACATCTCAAGGCAGTGGAGAAAATACACACATCAATCGAACGAGAAGTTATCCAACACCGATAAAGCCTGTGCTGAGGGCATTCAGAGGGGTCCTCTCGATCCTGTCGCATCTGTGTTGTCGTGACAACTCAGCATTGACCGAGTCGGTCCAAGTGATTAGCTGTCCACCTGTGTGTCAACCGCAGAGCTGTGGAGGAGCATGTTGACGTATTGTGGTTGACACAATGAGGATGACGGGTGACAGACTACACCCTCTGGCAAATACTTTTTCCTGCAGCATCCCTCTGGGGCTTCTGACTCCAGGTGGAGGAAGGTAGGCAAGGTGGACGCTTCCTCATGCCCAGGGGCCCCTCAGCCTTCCCTCCTCCTGCTAACAAACACCTCACTGCAAGGACATAGCAGGTTCAAGAGAGAAGCAGACAGCCAGGTTCTATACATGTATTTTAATAAATGGGGAGGCCTATGGAGAGTTGTAAACCAGGGTCATAGACAGACCCTTGCTAGTGGATCCCTTTGGGAGAGCGTACATATAAGCAGTTTTATGGAAATAGAGGTCTCACTGTTCATACCATGAACCCTCTGTGAAATACACCAGTGATCAGCTAAAAGTGAAGGTTTTCACACAGAATATTGATCTAGGTTGTATTTCTTTCCAATTGGTGCCCAGCTCACATTGGTATATTAGACCCTTTTTACTGAAGCATTATGTGCACAGAACCCAATTACATGATACAATACATGTACAAGCATACAAAATAATCAGGACATTAAGTACAGCTGCTATTTTGTCACATTATACAAAGAATGCCTTTCCCCAGGCTTTGAAGATAAATGAAACATATCATTTATTCCCTAACTGAAAACCAACTCAAGTCTGTGCTATGCTTGTAAGGTAGCCAGAAAATGTCAAATAAAAATTACAGATGATTTGAGTTTTGGTGAGAATTGTGTCTAATATTATATGATATATTGAGGGCAAATGTTACAGATCATTTCAGAGTGGCTGAATGTAGCCAAAGTACGTTGCAGGGACTATGGGTACAATCTTCAGAGTTACTATGCCATCTGCTATCTGTTTGTCTCTCTGTATAGGAGTGTCTGATCAATGAATTCAATGTAAAATGTAATGTCACAGACATGTACAATCTAACAACTGAAAGAGTGACTGCAATATCTACATACTGTATTTGACCACTTTATCAACATCATGGAGCTCTGCTGGGTGCAGTGATTCGCTGTATATTCAGAGAGGTCACAATAGTAAAATATTTAAATACTCAATACTAAAAACCAAAACAGATAATCAAATAAGCCCTCTTTTTACAATTCTTAAGTACATTTAACATTGATTAAGTACAATACACAAGATCAAATAATCAGTGTTTCATCTAGAATAGACATGCTTTACATTGAAATATATCATGTTCATATCAAGTACTTGCATAACCTGATAGGACTTTTTTCTCTTGTCAAAATAGCTTTTACAATCACTAATCCGGTTGATTTTTTAATCATCACTTAGCCATTTGGTTAGTATACTGTATATATTTCATATGGTTTTGCCTACTATGTTCAGATTGAAAATTACAGAATTCCAATTACATGTCACAGATTTTTGTGACCTTATCTTGATTCAAACCCACAGCATTGGTGCAGGTAATATAGTGCTCTAACAAACAAAGCCATAAAATCACTGCAATACCTGTGTACAAGACTATAAAATATGATTATCATCCATAATTATAATTTCATAATTACTTTGATAACTTATTTCACATGGTAGTCAGCACACTTGGTAACCATATAAGAGAGAATGTGAACACAAGCTATGTTTTTCAACATGGAGCGAGATAGACAGCAAGGCAGAGAAGGAAATTACAAAGCCCCCAGATAGGGGGAAAACTCCCAATGGATCTGCAAGGAACAAGTACATCTTGTAAGAGTCAGAGTTTTGTTGAATGTGAAAATCTCTGATATTAGTAGATATATTGTAGCAAATCAACTTTGGCACTTCAAAGGGTGATTTTGAAACTTTTGTCTTGCATTGGTTTCTCTTGGATTAGCTGGTTACAATGACTAAATTGAGAGGATTGCATTATGCTGTGTTTGGTTGACTTAATAAATGTACAAACAAACCAAATGAAACATAATCAGTTGTTTTCAATGTAAGACTAGCTGTGTTAAAAGTGTGATCAGTTTGTAGTTCTGTACTAAGAGTTTTCAAAAAATCGCCACATACTTATCAAAATAGGACTAAAGCAATAAAAAAAAACTTGTATACAATGGCCTTGTTTACATTACACTACATTTTCCAAAACATCGAACAAGACTGGAGACGAGAGATTGTTTTGTTATGTAAACTTGCATAAGGTAGCATGCGCCACATGTTTGATAGAGACCCCCCCCCCCAGAGGTTTGCAGGTGGGAAGACAATTCTACTGTCTATCAAGTTTCTATGGAGGGAAGACGCATATCTTTCTCACGATTGACGGCCACAATCCTGCGTGGTATGTCTGGACCATGCCGGTGTAAATTCAAACGCTAAGGAAATTATTATGCAAACTAAGTTAAGTCTATCTAGTGTTATATTCTCGCTTTCGTAATGTAACCAAGCCTAATAAGTGTCATTACATCAAGGGAAAGCAAATGGTCATAAACAGTAAACACATTAACTTTAAAAGCACCAGTTTATTTCAATTCATAACAATGCCAATTGGCTCAAATTGGAAAGGATGGGGAAAAAATAGCCTCCTGTCAACAAGTGAAAATTTGCTGACATGTTTTTGACTATTTTCTAATACTTTTTTTACAGAAGGACATGGTGTGAATTTAAAAAAAAATATGCATAAATTGCACTTACATATACAGTATATATAAATTATTTCCATGTTTTTAACATATTTTGATTATTTTGATGATTTTGATTATGATCTATTCAGCACTGACAATATAAATTGTTATGTCCAGGCCCAGTAGTGTTTGCAGCCCGGGGCTGGCATGGAAACCTGTGCTTAGGAAAGCCAACTGTGTACAATATGGGCGCCAGTGCTATCAGACGTTTTGCTCTAAGTTTGAAAAGCTATGGTCTATCAACTCAATTCCAATTACATTTGGAAGATTGGAATCACAACTTGGCATAAAGCCACAGACTGGAAGCAAAACATCTATTTGAATGTCTTGAGTTATATTTTTGTTATAGTAACTGCCAGGAACCTTAGGGATTCCCAGGGGCTACATACATACATTTGAAGGATACATACTGTGTCATGGTGCAAAATGTTTTCCTTTCATCAATTTTTTCTCTATAAACTTCACCTTTTCATCTTATCCATTCATCACTAGTTGAGAATCGAGAGATTTTTTTTTTAACTGCACCACCAAAACTCAAGGTCTTTTTATTGACATTTTATCATCTTTTTAGACAGCGAATCAACTTTTTACATCAATGACTAATCAAACCTTTTTCCCCCATAGTTGTTTCTTGTCTTTTTAGCAGAAGGACAAGATAGAACCATGTTCCAAAAATTGTTGAGCAATACTTGGAACATCAAATCGTAATAGGATCAGAGTGCAAGACAAGGAATCCTGTGAGAATCGTGAGACACAATTATATCATGATAATATTGTGTCATGAGATTCCTGGCAATTCCCATAATACAAGTATTATTCTATTTTAATAGATTAACTATGGATTTCTAAATCACCCCACAGTGCTATTTAAGGATTATTTTACAATCCCGTTTCCAAAAAAGTTGGGACGCTGTGTGAAATGGAAATAAAAAGAGAATGCAAAGTTGTGCAAATCATTTAAACTCTATATTCAATAAAGCCAGAAAAGGAACCAGACAAGCCTAGTTCAGCCAGCCTGTGATTAAAAATGATGAATATTGTTACCCTTACTGGATTCAAACCCAGGTCTCTCACATGAGAAGCTGTGTCTTTAACCACAACGCCACGGAGCGTTGTGTTGGTGAGTGTCGGTATAGCATCTGGAAATTAGATCATTGTGTCACGCATAAACATCATGCTAAGTTTGATTTCTATTTCTTATTAAGTTTACCTCCACCACAAATACCATCTATGAACTGTATGGCTTTTGCCACTGGCTGTTTTAACAGCTTATTAGCCAGTAATAGGCTTACTAGTATCTACTAACTTACTAATTGGAATAGTCATAAGAATTAAGCATTTTCTAGCGAGACTGAATCTGAACTTTACACTGCCAATGCTATTTCATTTCATGGCACAACAACGTTCATTTTTCTTTCATTCATGAATGACACTGATACAATAACTACCAATATAGGTGACGATAACTGACTTTTTCGTCAAGTGATAAGACAAGAGAATCGTGGAAATCCCTACTCTTTTACTGCCCAAGGGGTTGTGATCTAGCCTATATTACTGCAAAAAGCATGCACGGATGCATACTTCAAAAATGCACCAGAAATTGTTTATTTTGGGCTTACTATAACATAGATACTGAAGGTTGTAGCCAGCAAAGTTTATGTCTATCCTGAACAAATCCTAGTGCATAATTTGTTCTGACTGTGACGAGGCTCAAACACAGGATCCCTTGCTTGCTAGTCCGCCTCTCTAACCACTATGCTATTTAACAAGGGGTAGTCTGTCTGTCTGTCTGTTTGTTATTCACTCATTCAGTAAGAAACAATCGCTCTTCTTGGCAGACTGCTTACGCGGTCAGGCAAAAATATGCCCACTTTAAATTTGATGCCAGCAACATGTCTGGAAAAAAACTGTGATGGGGCAACAAAAGACTGGAAATATTGTGTAATACAAAAAAAATCCTGGTGGAACATCTCACAAATTAATTAGGTCAATTGGCATCGGGTCAGTAACATGATTGGGTATAAAAAGAGCATTCCAGAGAGGATTAGTCTTTCAGAAGTAAAAATTGGGAGGGGTTCACCACTCTGTGAAGACTGCACGGGCAAATAGTTTGGGGATCTCATAATCTACAGTGCATAATATCATTAAAAGATTCAGAAAATTCAGAGGAATCTCTTATACAAGGGACAAGGCCGAAAACCAATATTGGATTGTCATGATCTTCGGGCCCTCAGGCGGCACTGCATTAAAAACACACGATTCTGTAGTGGACATCACTGCATGGGCTCAGGAACACTTCTGAAAACCATTATGTCACTGCATCCACAAATGCAAGTTAAAACTCTACCATGCAAAGAAGAAACCATATATCAATAAGATCCAGAAACGCCTCCACCTTCTCTGGGCCCAAGCTCATTTAAGATGGACTGAGGCGAAGTGGAAAACTGTCCTGTGGTCTCACAAATCAAAATTTGAAATAATTTTTGGGAATCATGGACGCCGCGTCCTCCAGGCTAAAGAGGAGAGGGACCATCTGCCTTGTCATCAGGACACAGTTCAAAAGCCAGCATCCATGATGGTATGGGGGTGCATTAGTGCACATGGGTGACTTGCACATCTGTGAAGGCACCGAAACGCTGAAAAATATGTACAGGTTTTGGAGCAACATTATGCTGCCATCCAGACAACGTTGTTTCCAAGTAAGGCCTTGCTTATTTCAGCAAGACAATGCCAAACCACATTCTGCACGTGTTACAATAGCATTGCTCCGTAGTAAGAGTCTGGGTGCTAAACAGACCAGTATGCAGTCCAGACCTGTCACTCATTGAAAACATTTGGCGCATTATGAAACGGAAAATACGACACAGTAGACCCCGAACTTTTGAGCAGCTGAAAACGTATATCAAGCAAGAACGAAAACGTTTCACTTTCAAAACTACAGCAATTGTTCTCCTCAGTTCTTAAACACAGAGTGTTGTTGAAAGAAGAGGAGATGCAACACTAATAAATATGCCCCTGTCCCAAATTTTTTCACGTGTTGCTGGCATCAAATTCAAAATGGGCATGTATTTGTCCAAAAGCAATAACATCAGGTTCAACCTTTGACGTGTTGTCTTTGTACTATTTTTAATTAAATATAGGGATACATTTTTTTGCACATCATTGCATTCTGTTTTAATTTGCATTTCACGCAGCGTTTCCAAATTCTTTGGAAACAGAGTAGCAGATCAATTTTGTGATTTTTCAGGACATCCTAAAATTTGACCGGAAACAATACCAGAATATGTGTTTTAATGAATGTCTCAGCAGAATCTGCAGGATGGCAAGAATTTTGAATAATAATTGAAATTGAAAAAGTTAAAGTGTTGAATGAAGCATTGTTCATTGTCAGTTCATGTATGTGCCAATGGAATCAGAACATCATAAATCTCTTTCTAGCTATTTTGCAACCTATGTAGAGTGTCTGGTAAAAACAAAAATTATGAAACTGTTATATTTTGTCATTTAAGCCAACTTGTTTTGTAATACGTGGCATACAAACAAATTCCCTGCATCTTATTTTAGAAAGGTGGTTACATACAGTCTTCATTATCAATCAACTGCAAATTAGCTGTTGTTATATTTTTTTCTTTGCAACAGGTTAGTCCTTTTTATTAATCTGCTCAAGATAGTCTATTTCAGTAAGTATGCTTGCTTCATACTTTCCTCCTTATTTGAGACAGTATTGTTTTGTAGGTGTTTAAATAGTTGCTTGAAAAATCCTAACATTTCAGATCAAAATACATTTTGAATTTATTACATTTTCAGGGTTTTGACATTCGGAATAAATGGCTAAATTAATACATTGATCATACATAATTACCTGAATATCAAAGGGAACAGTAAGAGCTTGATGATAATTCAGCTGCAGAATTGAGTGGACACCTGCATGTGTCTATCTTTTTGTCTGTCTGTATTTCTGACTGACCTACTGCCTGCAGTGTGCATTGGTTTGCAGGAAGATAGCATAATTGAATCAGCTTTTTATTTTCTCTAGAGAAGTTTCCTTTCATCAACATAAAACTAGATCAGTCTGCATTGATACACTTCACTTGCAGTTAATTAAGGGTATTATTCTAACGAGGCCATAACGCATGTTATACTAAAAAGAAGCTGCATGTGCTCCATGAATAGTCACTTAAAAATGAATGGATTATGCCCAGGTTCCATAGAGTCAGCAGACTGACTACTGAACATACGACTACAAAAGATTCTCGAACTCAATCCTTTGGAAACCATCAAATGCTACAGTTCACAATATCAAATTTCGAAAAAACTTGTAACATTGGATAAAATTAGTCGTTTCTAGTGCCGGTCTAAGTCACTGCCCTCACTACCACTGGAGCAGCATGGCTTTGTTACTGACATACTGCTATTACAGCACACACTCTGTCCCCCACTTCTATAACAGCACACACTCTGTCACCACACTTCAATTACAGCACACACTCTCCTCTGTCCCCCCACTTCTATTACAGGACACACTCTCCTCTGTCACCCCACTTCTTTTACAGCACACACTCTCCTCTGTCACCCCACTTCTTTTACAGCACAAACAGTCCTCTGTCACCCCACTTCTTTTACAGCACACACTCTCCTCTGGCCCCCACTTCTATTACAACACACACTCTCCTCTGTCCCCCCACTTCTATTACTGCACACAATCTCCTCTGTCTCCCCACTTTTATTACAGCACACACTCTTCTGTCCCCTCACTTCTATTTCAGCCACACTCTCCTAAGTCCCCCCACTTCTATTACGGCACACACTCTCTTCTGTCCCCCACTTGTATTACAGCACACACACTCCTCTGTCCCCCCACTTCT
>JACXGI010021021.1:0-10589 GCA_016801175.1 Esox masquinongy | reverse complement strand
ATATATATATATATATATATATATATATATATAAAGCAAAAAAGTGTAACTTCTTATTGGGCTGCTATGTGTCTTGATTTGAGCTTGTTTTAGATTTGGGAGGAGATGCCAGTGACCATTAGGAGATGCTAGTGACCATAAATGATTTAAAATGCAAGTTGGTTTTGGGGAGTGTTTTCATGTGTGTCTCGCTTGTGTGTTTGCAGTGGAGATGAGTTAGTGAAATTTCTTTGCTTTTTCTCTCCGGTCAGCTGGTGTGACTTGCACAAAGTTAGTTTAAATTTGGACATCATTTATGTCTGTTATGGGCACAAACTCTTCCTGTCTATTGGTCGGCACGTTTGTTTTTGCTCTGCCATTGTTTGTTTTACACTGAGTGTTGTTTTGCAGGTTGCCTACAGGGGGAGACAAGGAGCTCTATAATAGCCCTTAGGCGGGAGGAGATTGCTCTTGAATGCACCCCTTCACAAAGGGCTGGATTGGTGGACCAGTTGATGCTAATCAGAAGTTAATGACTAGTTGTGAAAAAGGGACTATTGGGCAACATGAGATGAGCATGGTAGAGGTAGTGATGGGAGAAACCAAGCATTCCAAAACTATGAGCCAACTGAAACAATTGCATCGAAAAAGGATTCACTGTTTTGAACTGGAAGACTCCCAGAAAATAAACTAAGTGGTGTAGCGGATGGCATAAGCTGGCATTGTGTATAGGCCTAAACACTGAATAATGATTGATGAGTGAACAGTTAAGTGGAGCTAGACACGATATCTACTCATGCAACTTATCACATAACATATGCAACACACATAACATATTAAGCGCAACTGTGATAAGGGCAAAGGTTCCTAAATCTGTAAATGCACACTGCATTGGAGCGTTTTCATGCAAGCGGTGTTTTCATAGACATATGGAAATATCAGTTAACGAAAACCGACGATGCAACAATATGACAATGTCAAGGATGTTACGGATAATATCCTGAAATGCTTGACTATTAAAGTAGCCTATATAACTACACGTTTATATGGTTATATTTTAATAATTGTCATTTGTGTATGAAGTAGGCCTATGTGTGCCAATAGTATAGGCTGTATAAAATACTGATGTTGTATTAATGGACTTTCATACATAAGGAAACATTTACATTCGTATATGTGACAGAATTCCTGAACGGGGGCGTGTCGCATGTCACTACTTTACAGGAGAGACGTTTTTAAGAAGAAAAAGGGACATTTTGCCTTTTTTTCAGAAATGCCTACTTATAGATGCGAACTTTCATGTGACTTAATAACAAATAAGTATGCGAAGTGTAAACACGAATAAAATTTTAAACTAAAACCCTTTTAACCAGCCGAAAAGACAGGACTTTTCCTTCCATTGGCCGAGATAATGAAGGGGCTGGATATGCTGACCTACTGAGTTCTGATTGGTTTATCATGTACCCAGCTTTCGTCATAACGCAACTGCTCGGTCAGTAAATCATTGTGATCCCGGGATTTTCAAAATTGAGGCATTTCATTGCAGTGCCAATGGTGGAAAGAAAACGCTAGCTCCTCTTGTATTAAACAACTGTCCACAGATTACAATTTACAAGAAAGGGACAACCATGGCAGTTATGATAGCAACAATGAAAGATGTATAGATTATTGGAGTATTGAATGCCTTGAGTGTGAACGGTAGCGAAAAGACACGTTGTAAACAAGGTCAACAGACTAAACGCAAACAACAATTCATCCAGGTGTGTGTGATTATGCCTAATCTATAACCCTATAATGGCTCAGTGGCTGTCCAGCTGCACTCAAACTATCTGCACTTACATTGCTGCTTTTATTTATTATGAATCCTGCTGCTAAGCTACTTTACCTTTTGCTGTACTATGTTTACCTGATGTATCAAGTCTATGTGAAGAAAACTTTATTTTATTTGGTTTGATATAGTATGTGTTGATTAGAGAACAACCAGACCAGTTTAGCACAATGCCAGAGTGTCCCCATTTGAATACTTAAATAGCTGGATGGGTTTAAGGCCTAAGAGGGTGTCAACTACACTGAATTGGCGTTAACAAAGACCAGCTCTCTAGCAAGTGTGAATCTTTCACGCCTCTATTCTCATAACTAAGTAGAGCAGATATCAACTTTTAAGGCAGCATATCTTTCACATAACTTTATCAACCAGTATTGTATTATATATCATTACAAAGCTCTGAATCTGAATCTTTATAAAATGTAATAAAAAGCAAAACTCAAATTTTGCGATAAGCCCCCGTTCAGGACTTCTGTCGCATATGCTAATTTGTGTATGAAAGTTGTGTATGCAAGTTGTAGTAGCCCACTTGATGCTCACAAATCGTGCATTTCACAAGGTTATGTTCAACAAATTGACAATGTTCCCACACAGTAGATCTTGGTATATTTTGTGTTCCCTCCATTTCTCCAAATCAACTGAATTGTTCTGATAATAATTCCCGTCTCTCTCTCCTACATCACACAACTCTCGAAATCTGGCCGTTTTCATTGGCTTTTATTTCAGAGACTGGTACAGGTGATCAAAATCTAATCGAAACTGTATGATGTAATGACACTTTGGTTAGATAACCTGATTTTGACACCCTGAAACAAGCTTCGACAATATGTTTCGGCACTGCAGTATCGCATAGGTTTTGGATACCTGTTTCGCCAGCACCCATCACTACCATTTTTAGAAGTGGGCGTGACAGAGGAAACCTTTGGTGACATGGACGGCTGTTCGGTCACCAGGCTGGAGGTTGAAGGCGCTCTTCACCTAGAGGTTGAGGTGCTCTTTTATCTAGGAACATAGACAGGAGTCTCACTCCTATAGCCTCACCATGAGATATGGTGTAGGTCAGGGTGCAGGCTGTTAGCCAGCCTGTTAGTATATTGGAGTTTTTCGATAGCATAGCCAGAGCAGTTAGCGTAGTTCTGCCTATTGAGATTGTGACTTATTCCAGGCTGAGAAATTTAAACAAGGTAGTGCTAACCATAGCAACCTTATTAAGGTAAAGCCTTCCTTCACCTAGGTCATTAATAAAAATGGTCATATTGTCTCCCATCTTGGGACTCGTTATGTTAGATCCCTTGCTTCAAAGGCAATTGTAGCAAATGAATTAATCCTCCTGGCTATACTAGTGATCATATCCCCCGCACATCCCAAAAAGGGGGAGGGGTGTGGCTAATATTTATGACAGTAAATATAAATTTACTCTTAAACACATCACTGGTTTTCATTCTTTTCAAGTTTTACTCATGAAAGCTAACCAGGCTGATAAATCGTTTTTCATAGCTACTATTTACAGGCCCCCCGGTCCATACAAATGAGTTTCCTGAATTCTTGTCTAACCTTGTAGTCAAGGCAGATACTATTCTAATTTTTGGCGATTTCAGTATATTCATATGGAGAAGTCCAATGACCCTCTTCAAAAAGCTTTTGAAGCCATAATTGACTCAATGGGTTTTGTCCAACATGTCTCAGGTCCAACACACATAGATATTGTAGATCTAATAAGTATGCCCCAGTATTGTATTGCAAAGTTAACAAAAAAGCAATGCTCAACAAGTGAAGTGGGTCTTCACTTCAGCAGTAATGAATACATGAACCTTTTGGATGAAAACAAATAACTGACTCCTCCTTAAATAGGTATAGTCCTCAACATTTTAGTTACCCTGAGAATACCCAGAACATCTCTGACCTGGTGACAATGGGGACACTTTAATTTTTTTACCCTGTATCGCTCTACACATTCACTAAATTAGTAATGAGTTCTAAACCCACAAATTGTCAACTAGACCTGATTCCAACAAAACTACTTAAGGGGCTACTTCCTGTGCTAGGTCAGCCAATGTTGAACATAATTAATTGCTCCCTATCCTCCGGATGTGTCAGACAAAGGTTCCGCATTCATTCTGTTGCTTCTTGATCTTTGACACTATTGATCAATCCCTTCTCTTAGAGCAGGGGTGTCCAAACCATTCCATGGAGGGCCGTGTGTCTGCGGGTTTTTGGTTTTTCCTATAAATTGGTTCCCAGTTCACACCTACACAACCAGGTGAGGGTAGAAACTAACTAATTAGTAACCTAATTAGTCAATCAAGTACAAGGAGAGAGCGAAAACCTGCAGACACACGGCCCTCCGTGGAATAGTTTGCACACCCCTTTCTTAGAGAGACTGGAAACCCATATTGGGCTATGTGGACATGTTCTAGCCTGATTTAAATCTTATTTATCTGAAAGATATCAGTTTGTATGTGTGGATGGCATGTCCTCTGACAAATCAAAGGTATGTTTTGGTGTTCCTCCATGCTCGGTTTTGGGCCCATTATTGTTTTCACTATATATGCTGCCTCTGGGTGATGTCATCCGGAATCACAATGTCAATTTTCACTAATAGGCCAGACAATCCTTTTAATTATTTTTCTTTATTGTTTTTTAATGGAAGTGTTTTGACATTTTCAGTTCAATTTTTTAGTTCTATCAACATGCAATGAGCAATTTGTTTTTACATGTGTGAGGTGGGACTATGAGATAATGGACATGAAAAGTAATTAAATCCAACCATGTCAAACTATATAAACCAAAAAATGTATTTGCATGAATGTGTGTAAAGTTATTATTTGACAGGTCTAAGGACTCCAGATTTCTCAAGCCCCGGAAAGCAAAGTCTTCAATATTTGATAATTTACCATTATATTTAAGGTAGAACAGGTTTACAAGACAACTAAATTGATTTGAAAAAAGTCTTTGTATGTTCAAATCTGAAAGAAGTTTGTTTAACCATGTGATTGGTTGTTTTTGGAAGGAGCACAAATCAAGACTGTTTTGTGTGCGGTCATGTACAAATAACAATTTAACGTTCTTAAGAGTGGAAATAAAATTCCATTTAATTTGGGAGATAGGATGGAAAGCATGATTTCTAATAAGAACAATAGATTCCAGTCCAATGCACAAGTCAACACCGTACATTGAAAGGCTGATTGGATCGATTGTAGTAAATTCAATTTTTTTGATTGAAAGCAAAAACACTAGATTACAGATGCTTTTAAAATCAATGTGATCATTAACGAAGTTTCTCAAGAAATTAATTTGCTTAATTCCAGACAGGGGCAGTTGTAGTAGCTGTTCGTTGTTTAGGACAGATTTGAAAAGTGCCAGGTTCTTAAAACAAGCCAGTGCACCTTCCTCTATATGTGTTATTTCACCAAATTTTAAAGAACACCCTGTTAGGCTGTTAAAAACAGGTTTCATGCTCTCATTGGTGTTTAAGATTGGGCATTTTGATTGATTTAATGTCTGTATTTCACATGCGTCTATGACTAAATGAGTAAGTGACTTTATATACATTAATCTGCATAGTATCTGTGACATATCTTTTACACAGGAGCTACCAATAGAGACATTTCGTAAATTAGGTATGCCATTAAACACATCTGGTGCCATTGCTGATAACCTAAAGTCATATATGATCAAATTAATTAGTTTAACTAGATCTCTGAATGTGTTAGACCCAACATTACAATCACAGCACCCAGTCATCAACGATCCTATTAAACTCATATATTGCAGGTTTGGAAGGCCCTGGCTATTCCCAGTTGGAAGGATTTGTGAAAAACAGCCTTGAATATATAGGAACTCCAGGTCCTGAAACCGAGAGAAAAAACCCAGAGACATGGCACCCATTTTATCTTTAGTCGTGTATATGCAGAGAGTATTGATCTTTTCAGGAAGTCCATGTAGATCTTCTTCAATGTCTGTGACATACTGACAGGAAGCAGAGAGACCTTTAGAAACAATGTGGGAGCAATCGCCGTCTCGTATGTCTTTAACGTTTTCGGCACTGTCATATATGTTGCATTTAGGATGCATCCATCCATTAACACTCTGAATCCACAGTAACAGGAGGACAGGTTTGGAAAACACAACCCTCATCTCTTCCAATGTCAGTCAACTCTTCTGGGATACTTTGTTTTGGTAGAAGTTGAAATTGTTGGTAAAACTGTGTTGGATTCTTTAACACTATTAATGCAAGCAGTACGGTGTTAATTTTTCTTTTTCTCCGATGATCACAGCTTTCTGTTATTCCAATATTCTGCCCATCCGCTGTGCAGTGGAATGTTTTTTTCTTGCATATAAAGTCATTATCTTGGTTTGTACGCTTCCAAAAGTAAATTCAGTTTCAAATGTTCAACATTAAAAAAATAAACGAGTTGATCTCCACATACACCGAATGAGTAAATGAACATTTTATACAGTACATAGCAGACTACTTTCAAATCTCTTTTTCAGTTCCTTAAATTTAAAGCAGACATTTGGTACAGTTCTTAGAAGAAATATAATATACATGTGACTTGGGCTTGAGATTTCAGTAAATAGTTGAGTCTCACAGAAATATCTTCAGTATGTAAAGATATCTGAATTGCAATAAAACACTTTAAAATGTAAAACATGTTTACCTTTGTTTCATTATCCTGATAAATATATATTTCTAAAGCAAAAAACTTGTTATTGAGCTGCTAAGCGTTTTGATTTCAGCTTGTTTTAGATTTGGTTAATCCATTTGGAGATGCTAGTGACCATAATTGATTTCAAATGCAACATGATTTTGGGATCTTTCATGTGTGTGTATCGCTTGTGTGTTTGCAGAGGGGACGAGTTAGTGAAGGTATTTTGCTATTTCTCTTGGTTCAACTTTGGACAGCATGTATGTGTGTTATGGGCACAAATTCTTCCATGTTGGTCTGCATGTTTGTTTTTGCTCAGCCATTCTTTGTTTTGCACTGAGTGATGTATTGCAGGTTGCCTGCAGGGGGACACAAGGAGCTCTATTATAGCCCTTAGGCAGGAGGAGATTGTTCTTGAACGCACCCCCACAATGACTGGATTGGAGGACCAGCTGATTCTAATCCTCAGTTAATGACTAGTTGAGATGAGCATAGTAGAGGATGTATGAGCACAATGGCTGTGAACACCGGTTTGGCAAGGATGGAAGGACAAACTGAAGCAGAGGTCAGGAAAATACCTGTGATGGACAGAAAAACTTTTTCAAACTAAACATTTTTGTCAAGGCTTTACGAAATGCACAAAACATTTACTCGACAGTGACATTTGCAGGTTAGAAATTTAAATCAGATGTTCAAAGTTCAAACAGACATTTTCTCGTATTGTTGGAAAAGATATTGTGGTGCAACAGTTTGTTGTGTGTGCCCAATAAAAAGTGAAATTACACTGCTCAGAAAAACTAAGGGAACACTTAAATCACACATCGGGTCTCGATGAAGGAAATCTATTAAAAATAAAATCATTCCTGTACATTGTGTAATTTGTTGAGAACAAAATGACATAACAACGGTCAATGGAAACCAAAATCACCAACCGATAGAGGGCTGGATTCAAGCTACCACCGAAAATCAAAGTGAACAATTAAAATCACAGGCTGTTCCAACTTGTGTGAATTTCATCACGGCAACTCATAATGTGACTCAGTAGTATGTATGGCCCCCACCTGTGTGTTTGCAGTTCTGGCAACGTCTGGGCATGCTCTTGATGAGATAGCAGATGGTTTCCTAGCTCTAGGACCGCCAAGCCTTTCAAACGAACATTAAAACCCTCTGAGTGCTATTGACGCGCGGTTGCGTCAATGAAAAACATTTTCATTCACTGCTCGGTAACCGTAGAAGTTAGATGCTTCATTCTTCTTCCACGTTAATAGGGATATGCTGCTGCAAATAACAAGATCTCGTTTGCATACTTTCATCAACCAGAAGCCCCACAATCGCGATCAAAAAACCTCTAGTTGACGCGCCGGTGCGTCCAGGTCACATTTTTATTAATTGGTCACATTTTTATTCATTGGTCACATTTTTATTAATTGCTCCTGAACAGTAGAAGTTAGAGGTTTCATTTCTTTTCCACGGGAACAACGACATTCCGCTGCAAATAACAACGTCTCGTTTGTGTACTTTTGTAAACCAGAAGCCCCGCAATTGTGATCACAAATATTGATCACCTACAGTCCTTCAGGATTTCTGCAGAAGCCCTAAATAATTATACTTGATCTTTTTCTGTTGTTTAGAAGTCTACAATACATAAACCAATCCAATGCGAAGTCTCTCTCCCCAAAAGAGAGAGAAAGAGGGAGCGCACCAGGGGGAGAGGCGCGTGTCGCACTTACCATGCTCCAAATAAAGTCATTATGCACTTGGATTGCATTGAAGAGGCATTCAGTGGCTACAAGCAATTGTTTTGAGAAAAAAGAAACTTCTTTTCGCCCAAACTTCTTTTCGCCCAAACGGCGAAAGAAGTGGAATAAATGATTATGGAGAGCGAGGATAGTGAAAATGGGTCTGAACATTCAGACGATGAAAAGTATCAGGACGGAATCAACCTATTTGTAAAATAGGGTAAGTGGAGCCGAAATGCTATTCTATGATAATGTTTATTATTATTTTGCATTGTTTTAGTGGAATTGCTAGGCCTATATGATAACTTGATATAACGGTACGGTAGCCAGTGGTCAAATGTGTGCCTATGCTGTGTTGTGTAGTGTCACTGTGGATATAACCATCCAAAGGAAGACTGGACACATCCCTGTTCTAATCTCCACCTCTTCCAGATATGGCACATGTAGGGAATTCCAAAGGAAATAAAGGCAACCCCTATTAAAGACACCCAATAATAAAAATAAAAAAATCCTCAGAGTTCAAGAAAGAAGGGACTGCCATCTATTGGTGGCTTTTGGAGGTACAATATGACAGAATAAGTTCAGTGACCCCATATGGGCATTTTCAATGATTTTCAGAATGTTTGAGAAAAAAATGGATGTGGACAAGAGTAAAAAAAATGCCAGGTTCATTTTATTTTATAAATTCAAAAACATTCATTTTGTAGTTATTCTGAACCCCTGGGGGTATCCAAATGTAATGTAAAACAGGCTACCTATGTGCGTTTTTACATTTGTCTGACTATTTCACATTATTACTCATGTGTCTCAAAAAATGTGTTTTCAATACATCCTTCATGTAGCTGAGGGTCTGAAGAATCCCAGAATATAAAGCACTTCCTTTCTACTATAAAGGATGACCATTTTAGAAGGCAAAATGTCAAGATAGTGACAGGTGGATTAGAAGGCTAACAGCCAGTGCCGGACACCTTTTTCTGTCATTAGCATACGAATCATCCCTATTAGCATTCACATTCTCCTCTGCAGCATCACCATCCAGCCAGAGCATCAGTTCATCTACTGGGTTGTCATCAAACTATATACAGTAGAATAGTCTGAAACATTATGAATTAATGAATTTGTTTGTTTTAAATGGTTAATGAATTTGAAAAAATACAAGAATGTGTTTGTATTGAACGTCTAATCATACGAAAAAAAAGGAATAAAAAAGAATACATAGAACGATTAGTTCTAAGAACACAGGCTATAGTATTTTCATTCGTTTATTATGCCCTACAGATGTACAAAATGAATTACAAAATTAATGATTTACAAAATTACACAACACTTAAATTATTCAAAAATGAATCCATTAGTATTTAGTTTTCATTTTGATCTTATGTTAATGATGTAGAAGGTAAAATAAAAGGACTCGGTTTGCGACGATCAAAGTATATCCACATGAATAGCTTTACATAGGCCTAAAGTAGGGTTGCTTGATGAACATAAAACATTTCATAAATAAATAAATGATGATTTACAGTAGCCTTCACTGTCACGGTGCCTCCCGTGATCACAACAGCCTCTGGCTCACATCACCCCAGACTTCCCATCATTACACACACCAGATCCTCACTACTACAGCTTATAACTGCCTTTCATGGCCTTAACTTCAAGTAAAAACATTGCAGTGTATTATTCAATTAATTTTGTTTGTAAATTCGATTAGCAGAGTAAAAGGATTATGAAAGGATGATTTACAGTAGGCTACATGTCGACATTGACTATTTGATAAAATATACTGTGGGGAGAACAAGTATTTGATACACTGCTGATTTTGCAGGTTTTCCTACTTACAAAGCATGTAGAGGTCTGTAATTTTTATCATAGGAACACTTCAACTGTGAGAGACGGAATCTAAAACAAAAATCCAGAAAAACACATTGTATGATTTTTAAATAATTAATTTGCATTTTATTGCATGACATAAGTATTTGATACATCAGAAAAGCAGAACTTAATATTTGGTACAGAAACCTTTGTTTGCAATTACAGAGATCATACGTTTCCTGTAGTTCTTGACCAGGTTTTTTCTTGACCACATTGCAGCAGGGATTTTGGCCCACTCCTCCATACAGACCTTCTCCAGATCCTTCAGGTTTCGGGGCTGTCGCTGGGCAATACGGACTTTCAGCTCCCTCCAAAGACTTTCCACTGGATTCAGGTCTGGAGACTGGCTAGGCCACTCCAGGACCTTGAGATGCTTCTTACGGAGCCACTCCTTAGTTGCCCTGGCTGTGTGTTTCGGGTCGTTGTCATGCTGGAAGACCCAGCCACGACCCATCTTCAATGCTCTTACTGAGGGAAGGAGGTTGTTGGCCAAGATCTCGCGATACATGGCCCCATCCATCCTCCCCT
>JACXGI010021020.1:0-10586 GCA_016801175.1 Esox masquinongy | reverse complement strand
TTTTTTTTGTTTTTTATTTACAGAGTATGTGACAGCAACATGAATGGTTTACAGGGGTAGGCCAATGGTAAATGTATTCATTCTGTGTACACTGGGAGCTTTCACAGCACAGGGGTGTAATACTTATGCAAGCAAAACATGTCTGTTGTTTATATTTCTCTACACATGTCTACACACAAAAATAGATTTTGAGTGTTACTGATTTAAAATAAAATATCAAACAAAGAAATATATATGTACCATTTATAATTTAGTAAAAAAAGAGAATTGGTCGAGTGTCAGAACACTTTTGCAAGGCACTGAATATTGTTTTCCAATGTCCCTAGGGCAGTTTCCCAGCACCTTTGTGGAAGCAGTCACCATCCCCAGCACCAAACCAGAGGATAAACTGTATGTTTGTATCAATGACTTCAGTACTATAGAACCAGGAAACCTACCCCTGCAGAGAGGTATGTGGACAGACACATACAGACCTATATGTGTGTCTGGATGTATGGCATGAATGATGCCTGGTGAATGATAACTGATTTTGTTTGCGTCATAATAGCAAATGCATAATATTGCTTATGTTCGCTCTCATGAAGCTATGTTTGCGATTAGTTTATCTAAGCTTAGACTACACTTTCACTTTTGTTGGTCCTGCAATGAAAACAGGGAGGGGACTGTGGATTGGTCTCTGTATGTAAGTGCATGCATGTTTAACTCTGCATCTATTTATTGTTTGATATTGTGACCTGTTTTTGTCACTTTGCATGTATCAACACTATTAGGCTGTTAGAACAAAATAACAGAAACACCACATGGAAAACGACTGTTACTGCAAAGTAACTAAATCACAATTTCAAATGCAACTGCAGAGATCACATTAGGTTGATCGTCAGTTACCCATACATGAAGTGGATATAGAAAGTCACCACCCCCTTTCAAAATGGTCCTTTTGTTGTCTTGCAGCCTGAAATGAAAACACAAAATCTGACTTTTTCCAGCTTTATTTACACAGAGTAACCCACAATATCCAAGTGAAAAGAAATGTATAAAAAACTAAAAATTAATCAAAATTGAAACAGTAAAATCTCAACAGTAAAATATGTCTGGGTTTTCGCCAGACATATTGATTTGCGTTCAGGTCAAAAAGTTCAATTTTGGTCTCATTTGACCACAGCACCTTTTTCCTCTTGGCGTCAGAATCTACAGTGTGCCTTTTGGCAAATCTCAAACGAAACTTATGTTGCCTTTTTTGAGGAATGTTTTTTTTATTGCCACCCTCCCATAGAGGCCAGATTTGTGGAGAGCTTGTGATATTGGGGTCACATGCCCACCTTAACCAGTCTTTGCCAAGAAGACCTGAAGCTCCTTCAAAGTTGCCATTGGCTTCTTGGTAGCCTTTCTGATCAGTCTCCTCCTGGCCCAGTCATCCAGTTTTGAAACAATACAAACGATATAGGCTACTTGACAATTCAACTTATGTATCACACTTCACTGTTTTTCAATAGGAGATTCAGCATTCTTGTGTAGGCTAATTCATCAAATGTAAATCTGAAATGTAAAACCAATTACCAATTCAACAAACGTATTATACTACTAGGGGTGGGAAGATATGAGAATTTCATGCCACTATTATCCTGGCCAAAATTATCCCGATTTATGATTTTATCCCGATTAATAACAATCCCAATAACAGCTCTGGTTTCTAGCTCAAAAGGGCTGATTAGATATTCTTCCATTACATAAATATTGTTCTTGTGCATTTAAAAAGCCATTACAATAAAATAATATCAAAGAAGGTTTTTAATAATTAACTAATGCTATAATAACATGTAAATCTCTAAATGTATATGGTTGCCAGCTTCATTGACAATACATTGCAGAGGATTTTTAATGGCATTTAGAATTGCCATTTGTACTGAATTTGATTTCATTGCACATCTATATGTTGCACATCTGTATGTCACATCTGTAACATACATTATACTTAATACAAGTAAATGTTCTGCCCTCCTCTATTCGCACTTCTTGATAGATGCTAACTGCATTTCGTAGTATTGTACTTGCACTTGTTCAATGTCAATAAAGTTGAATCTAATCTAAAAAAATATTGAGAGATGCGCTCCACCAGTTAAATAAAACAAGTACTCAGGAACTGTTCGGTGACTGGCAAGAGATTTTTCAAGTCACTTATCTGAGGATCAGGAGTGAAAATAGATTTCATTTCTTACCAGTACTTACCTGTGGGTGCATGCACTTCCGTGCGCATTTTATGTACCTTATTAGCTAAGGATAGGCCTATTTGATGTGTCGATTCTTTAAAATAACTTCATAATTCATGATAACAGCTCCCCGTTATCTTGTGCGCATCATGTACTGTGCAGATCATGTAGATCGGCAATGTTATATTGGCCCGCGAAAATTATATTCTATTTGTCTTCTCCTTTCATTTTCAGTAGGAAAGCATTAACAATTATCCTACAATATAAACAAAATTATAATTTCAAAGAGATATGTATAATAATGTATATCCTATTCATATTTTCTACAATTTACTGTTAACATGTTTTTTTCTGCATGCATCTCTCGTAGCTGCATGTCTTCTAGGATAAATATCATTGGTTTATTTGAACTCAACATTGTATCAACAGCTTATTTTCCGCGGTAATGGAATGGACAGGTATTTGCATGTAGCGGGAAGTGGAGACGTGATCGGAATCTTTTTTGTAAGTTACTAAGTGTAGTGGTTAGACTAGTAGGCCTACAGTTGTAAAGGAATTGGAAAACTAGTTTATTTGTATCATTCTCCCTTGCAATGAATTGCCTAAAACACTGTTGACTTTGTGTGTGAGGTGATGATAACATAGAAGCACCGTAACTCTTGAGGGACATTCATTTTAAATGGCCTACTGTCAGACACCCCACTCACACACCTTTATAGCCCATACACATATACACAGGCCAGGTAGGCCTAATTCGTGCTCAAGCTCCTATTCAACAAATAAATGAAAACGCACAATTTAGAGGGTGAACGAGATATGTTTATAATACACACTCTCTTCTTGGCTCCACATTTTAAAATAGGATTGTCTTTATGAAAAAACTAAATTGTAGATCATGAGAAATCTGAGACTGGCCCAGCTATAATATAAAATACAGGTGCAAGATATATATGTATAATAATGTATATCCTATTCATATTTTCTACAATTTGCAGTTCGTTAACAGTTTTTTTCTGCTTGCATCTCTCATAGCTGCATGTCTTCCAGGATAAATATCATTGGTTTGTATGAGCTCAACATTGCTGACAACTGCTTATTTTCCGCGGTAATGGAATGGACAGTTATTTGCTTATAGCGGGAAGCGGAGACGTGATCGGAAGCTTTTTTTTGTAGACTACTAAGTGTAGTGGTTAGGCTAGTACTGTTGTAAAGGAATTGGAAAAATATTTTATTCTTTAAATCATTACAATACAAACCCAACTCATGACTATATTTAAGAATTTAATTTCGATTTTTATTGTAATTTACATTCTTTTATTTACCATAGCAGAGCCATTCGGCTTCATTGACTATACATTGCAGAGGGTGTTTGGTGGCATAGTACAACGTGAGATGAGATGTGCGCTCCACTTGTAAAATAAAACAAGCAGTCAAGGAAACTTCAGCGACTGGCAGAACTTTTTCAAGTCACTCGTGAGGATTATCCCGATTTAAGATTATCCCGGTTATGGATTTTCTCCACGATTTCATAATTGTGAGTATTTTCCATCGCGATTAGCACTAAAATCGTCTATCTTTCCATCCCTATAGGCTACACGTTACTGTTTTTATATTAGGACAGAAAGAGAAACTAAATCGCACACACATCCTATCATCTCTTTGAATTTTCTCTACCTATTTTACTAAAGATTAATATTCTACAAATCTATTAGACTAAATAATTATTCATGAAAGGAAATACCACTGATATTCTTTACCACTAGAGCTATACATTGGCATTGAAATCAACTCTTTAGCCCCACTAGAAACCCCCGGGATAGACCTACAAATACCCGCCGTTCACATAACCTATTCGTATTGGACCTCGTCTTTTTATTAAAACTCCTCTTGGTTTTTCGATAACATATTCTTGTCAACTATAGACAACCCTTATGTCAGTAATCTAGGAGACTAGTGCTATGTATTGGCGTTGAAATCAACTTGATAGCCCCACTAGAAACCCCGGGAGAGACCTTCACATAGCCTATTCATTTTGGACCTTGTCCTTTTCTAATTACTCCTCTTGGTTGTTCGATAACTTATTCATGTCACCTATTGACAATTCGTGTCACCTGTAGATTGGCTGTGTAATTTTAATTTTGTACATTTGTAGAGCCTAATAAACAAATGAAAATACTATAGCTTGTGTTCTCAGAAATAATTGTTCTATGTATTCTTTTTTTTAGTCATTTTGGATAAGACCTTCAATACAAACACATTCTTGTATTTTTTCAAATTCATTAACCATGCTGCAGAGGAGAATGTGTGCGCTAATAGGGCCGATTCGTATGCTAATGAAAAGAAACGGCATTCAGCTCTGGCTGTTAATATTCGTCTGAAAGGCTTGGCGGTTCTAGTGTTAAAGGAATAGTTTGTCCAAAAAATCATATTTTTCTGTAAGTCCACTTACCCTGAGTTGTTCCTCAAGGCACATAGTCATTTTGTAAAAAAAAAATCCATTATTCAGCTCTGTCCCAGTCCATAATTAGCATTATTAGCAGCGTCCATAGTCATGAATGGAAACTGTGCGTCCCATTACAGGAAAGCTGCTGTAAAACTACTCTAAAACACTCCAAACTAAGACTAGTGGTGTTTACCTCAAAGAACATGACAATGTTGTATTCCTCGAAATAAAGTTGTAAATTTCGCAATAGAAATCTGTTTTCAAATTAACCTGTGTTTACCGGTCAGTTTTGTTCACCATTGCATCAATCCGTGCGTTCTTTCAGGATGAAATGTATAGTTCAAAGTGCCAAGATCAAAATGTTATTTATCAAATGCATCGAATAACACAGCGTCATTCTGAACAATAATATTCTAGTGATATGGTACACGACATCTACACAGTAAGAACTAATAAATATATAAAGCAAAATTATAGCAAAAATATATGTTACAACAATGTAAGCTAGCTGCAATTTTAAATAGTGTACAATGGGGAATATGAACAATATGGTATAAGTGTTGAATATCCAAAATGTGTGAAATATGCCTATGAACGGTACATACAAAGGAATATTCTAATGTACATTGAAAGTACATAGCACATTTGGAATGTTTATGTGATCATGTGCTACGTTACCATAAACAAAAGTTAGTATTCGCTAGCTAGAAAGCAAGTTATCTATTTCGTCGAAGAACAGTCAAACTTTATTTGCTTGAGAAAGGGGAATGCATATGTAGCCTTACTTGTTCGAATCAGAATACACAGAGGATGAACTGACTGAGCTAGAGGCTCAAACAGCATCAGGGGGAAGATTGTAAACCAGTGAATCCCCAACCCTTGACCAGAATGTCCGAAGCGTGGTGGTGTAGTTGTGGAATGTGCAGTTGAATGCCAACCGAAACGGAATGCTTTTATTGCAACGAGTGGAAACTATTGATGCCAATGTTGGAGAACATGAATGACCCAGTCTCTGTAGGTGAAATTGTTCAAAGATGTGTGGTTAATCATCCAGATTTTGCCCGCCTCATAACTCCTGGGGTGCTGGAGACCTTTTTTTTTAATTAAAAAAATAAGCAGGAAAAGATGTTCTAGGCCAGAGGGACCCAATGGCCAGCTCTCAAAAGAGTAAGTACTGTAGCTACCTAACATTAGCAAACTTTAAGGCAAGGCAACTTTATTTGGATAGCAAATTCCATACACGGGGCAATTCAAAGTGCTTTATATTTTGATGCTTACAAAGAAAAAACAATCAGGCATACTCAAAACTACATTTAGCATAAAAGTGTATGTCCACCTTAGCAAGACAAATGCCTAGTCATTAGCTAACACCCAACATGATTAATTTGATGACGAAGTTTTAGAATGTCTCATGTCGACTAAAGTTTTTTTTTTTTATTGTCGAGTCCATACCCAATATCTTGTGATGAGACAATCTGTTTATAGTCAATAGTGCTGCCTTTCTGATTTGATTCAAGCAGTAAGCTAGGTTGCAGTTTTGCTAGACATGGCCGATCAGGCAGGCATTTATGTGATGACATGACAACTTTCATGACATGATAGTACATCCGAAATGCACTGTTTAAGCACGTTGTACATCAGACTAAAGATGAAGCGTGTCATGGAAAAATTGGCCACATCTCTATTCATTCAATCATGTGTTGTACCTAAACAAAGCGTATCTGCTAAACGCCTTGGATGTAAATCAGACAGCGATAGACACCTGCTTTTTCTGATTTCATTAATTAACCCACTAAAATTGCTTTTACCAGAGTCAATAGACCTGTATATCTAACCATCTTGTATGTCAATGGTAGAATGGAGTGTTACATGTCATACTTTTTGTAACATTGTAACATTTTAATCTTGTTTCAGTCAATACAGGCTTATTGCATACAGAATTGTGTTGGAGTGGTCTTTGAAGGAGAAAGGCTACTGAAAGGAGACCGTAAAGTTCTGCCATCCTGTGTGGTTACGGCCATCCTACACAAATATCCATCATTAACTGGGTAATACATTGGGTTTCTTGAAGCTGATGTGGCATTAAACTTACGATAGAAATTATTTTAAATGTCACTGTAAATGGAATTAATATCAAAATTCAACTATACATTTATTGTACTGCAACTACTGACGTACAACTTTGTACTAGGCTCACAAGATACGGTAAAGAATAAAATTGATTATGATGATTGTTTACACACTTAATAATAAACTTTCCATGTAAACTGTTCTAAAAAGTGGTCTTTCTTTATTGGTAGGCCAACATTCAACAATAACTAAATTTGTTTATAAGCAAGAAATTGTCATACATACTTTTAAAACAACAATGGCACTTTAGTTGACAACATACAAAGTGATTTAAAAAATATCTGCTTGGGTTATTTACCACATTTTACATTGCAACAGTAAAGAAACATTTAAGTGGATCACTACTTTACTATGTAGTACTTTCACAAACGATTGTGTTACAGCAGTGATTTTATGCACTTTTTTGGCCCATTAATGCCCTCCCAACTTATCAATAGCTGGCTCTCAGCTGAAGACCTCTTCTTGTTTGTGATGGCTTGTCCACACTGATCACATAGTTTGAAAGGTTGTAAGAAGCTTGATTAATTTACAATCCACTTCTTTTCTCCCCATGTCTCCCACTGATCTGGCTGAAGACCCTCCAGAGATTATACTTGAACTGCTGGATGTGCCACTCAAACTCAGAAGCTCAAAGCTGAAATCAATTGGGTCAACTGGTGCAGAACTGAAACAAGTAGTGTCCAACACAGAGGCAGCGTCCTCCCTTTGACCATGCTTTGCTGATGGTGTTGATTGCAGATAGGATTCTAACTGAGCTCCTCCATCCTGTTTATATAAAAACAGCAATAGTACATCCAAAAATGTAAAAATTGGACGTCATCTGTCACAAAGATATCTTATCCTAATGTCCCAAAATCTTTCCAGTTTGAAAAGCATTTAATGTTCATGTAAATAACTTGTCAAACAGAAATTGTATGAGAAAAAGTATTCATTATCATTGGACAGTAATATTTTATGGAGTGTTTGTTCTCCAATTGTGAAAAATATTACCAAATCGAAGTAAAAATTAATTCTATATACATGGACTTCAGTAAAAATGTAGGGAGATAATACATAACTCATTTTGTTCTACAATGTGTACTACATTTCCTTCTCAATTTCACATCTAACCCACCAACCCTAGGCCATATCTACTGCCACTACTGGATCTCCATTCATATCTACAACACAGAATAAAACCTAATCTTGCAATCGTGCAGCAGAGTAGTAACTTTACCCAGTGAAGGCTCTAGTTTGACAAAGGTTTAAGCAAGGTGAGGTGCAATTCCAGAAAATTCAGAACATGCCCCGTTCGAGGAAGAGCCTGTACTGGGCTTGTGAGGATAACTTCCACAGGCACATTCACCTCAGATCCAGGAGGCATCAACTGTTCCCTGGGAATAGTGTGCCTGAGGTCATCCTGCAAAACAATATGACCAAATTGTCAATAAAATACATACAAGCTTGCTGTATCGATGGCCGAGCTGTGCACAAGGAGGAATATACAAATTCAACAAGTAATGGGAACATTGGGTCTTGGTGTAAACATATCAACATTAGAGGCTTTATGGTCTTTGTTTTTCATGAAATTGAGTATTGAAATGGTAACTGTAGCACAATTATATCATACCACTTTGCCTTATGTCATACCTCTCTATGAATAGAGTTTACATCTTATCCAAGCTTACATCTTATCCAACCAAGCTTCACTCAACCATGTGTTGAACTGGGTAAATTGATGGAATTGCATTAGCCTTTAGTCCTCTTGTGCACGTGGGTCAAGATCCTCTGCAGTAAAATGTTTATGGCATACTCATATGTCTCGTTTGCAAAATTGCTCCATTGATTCTCTCAGATCATGGTAATTATGGCAATAAGCCATAGTGTAAACTCTGGATTAAGACATGACAAAAAGTGAAACACCAAGTCTCCTCTACCACATCCCTTGTACCTTTCTTTGCAAACAAAACAAGATTGTGACATTTTCCAAAAGGATAGATGTATTACTGAACTCCACCAACGAAAATGGGCCAGCTAGCAAAACTAGCTCAGATCAAGTAGCTTGTTGAGGTTGAAGTTCACGCACACCTTGATGATGTAACTGCCGAAGAACAGAAGCTGTGTATGGTGGCTATAGGAAATAGTGTGCTAGTGCCAGTTTGAATACACCCAATTCTGCTGGTTGTGTCGTCAGAACACAGTTTAAAAAATTGATGCTAGCGCGACGGATTACCGAATGTAGTTTGAAGTGTTTTGGAGTAGTTTTCTGCTTGAAATACAGCGTTGCTGTAATGGGACACCGTTTCCATTCATGAATATGGATGATGCTAATTATGGACTGGGACAGAGCTAAATAATAGATTTTTTACAAAATGACTCTCTGTCCCTCTTGGCACAACTCAGGGTGAGTGGACATTCAGAAAAATATGATTTTTGGACAAACTATCCCATTAATGGAATATCTACATAGGTGTACAGAGGCCTATTATCAGCAACCATTGGTCCTGTGTTCCAAAGCCACGTTGTGTTTGGTAATCCAAGTTTATCATTTCTAATGATCATATAGCCTTTTAAAAACCCTTTTGCAATGATGTTATCAGAGCTGAAACTGTTGAGCAGATTAAAGAAGCATTAAAACTGGCCTTCTTCAGACTAGTTGAGTATCTGAGGCATCAGCAATTGTGGGTTCGATTACAGGCTCAAAAGGGCCAGAAGCAAAGAACTTTCTTCTGAAACTTGTCAGTCTATTCTGGTTCTGAGAAATGAAGGCTATTCCATGCGAGAAATTGCCAAGAAACTGAAGATCTCCCTTCATAGAACAGCACAAACTGGCTCTAACCAGAATAAATACTGAGCAAGAGGACAAATGCATTATGCTACGTGCACACTGTTCGCTCGCTCAACTTGCAAATCGCTCAATCTCTGGCAGGCTGTCGCCGAGCCTTCCCTATTGCATGCACACTACCCGCTCGGGCGGGGTGTATCTAATTTATGCCAGCGACCACCAGGCAACCAGTATAGGGGAAACATCAGTTTCTGCAAATATTAATAAGTATTTCGTATTTGCATGACTCCCACTACTAAAAGCGATGATGCCAAGTCAATGATTTACCAGTGTTCAAATAGCAATTTACTTCATTTTACATTATGCATGTATCACTCACCCGTGATCCCAATGGTCTCTGAAACCTTCTATGCATTAATTTTTAGAATTATATCTCTGTATGAACCTTGAAAAGCATCATAAATAATGGGGTAACCGGACACTGCAATTAAGTTTCTCTTCAATTTGTTTTAGCTACTGTAGCAAGCAAGCAAGTTTATTTATATAGCACAATTCATACATCGAAGCAATTCAATGTGCTTTACAAAGAAAAATAAAATATAAAATATATAAAAATACAATAACATAAAAACAAATACTCAAATTAAAACATCAAAACAAATGAAAACATCATAATAGAAATACAATAAGAAAACAAAGATTAAAAAAAAAGATTAGAAATGGGATAAAAACATAGGAAGCTATAAGGCTAAACAGTGTGGTTAAGTTTAAGTGCTCAGTCGTAGGCACGTGAAAAGAGTAGTGTTTTTAACCTGGATTTAAAAATGGATACGTTTGGGACATGTCTAAGATCTTCTGGTAGTTTATTCCAGTTGTGTACAGCATAAGTGCTAAACGCAGCTTCTCCATGTTTAGTTTGGGCTCTGGGCTCTACTAGCTGACCAGTGTTCATGGATCTAAGAGCCCTGCTCGGTTTATATTCTTCAAACATATCAGAAATGTATTCGGGTCCTAAACCATTCAGAGATTTATGAACTAAAAG
>JACXGI010021019.1:0-10003 GCA_016801175.1 Esox masquinongy | reverse complement strand
AAGTGTTCTTCATAAAATGAAAATCATAATATAGTTATTAAAATAACAACAAAAAGCTGTAACGATACAAGGACACAACAATGGTTTCATCGATGCAGATTAAGATTAGTTCTGGACAAGGGAGATTTTCATTAATCATGACCTATTTTTTTTGTCCAGGACAAGGCTTGATTGTTATTCTATTGATTGGTCAAATTTCCCCTAATACCATGCAACAGGGATGCTCTAGCATTAATTTAGTGCTGTGCCTAATTGAAAGAAATGACCAAAAAAACAAAGCAAAAATTTACGGTCATGTTAGATAAAGCACATCTCATGTATTTGACCCAGATCTGTTGTTATGATGATGTTATTGTGTTTATTTCCTCCATTATTCATGTATTTTATTCCCATTCAACATGTTCATCAGTCGTGTATGGGTCTGATTTGATCTTTATTTTAGCAGATGGAGGACAAACCCAGCCTGCTGCTCTCCTTCCACACTGAGATCAAACAAGAGTCATTGGATTCTTCTATGGAAATGTCCACATTGACCGACCTGTTTAACCAAGTTTCTGAGAGTTGCAGAATATCCAAGTTTGTAGCCTGAATTCAAATGTCAATCAAATCCATTTTAGGCAGCATATTTCACACATGTAAGTGCATCAGTTCAATTCCTGTATGTGCTTTAAATTCTGATGTAGCATCCAAATGACCATAATCCAAAATTGGGTTTAGTAGGGTTGGAGTCAGTGGTAGCCTTAATGGGTACAGTTACAAGACTTCCAACCTTTACACCACAGGGTCTGAACCTGCTACATGATAAAACACTTGGGGCTGGTTTCACAGACACAGATCACGCCTAGTGTAGGACTAAAAAAAACAAGCTCAATGGAGTTTTCTATTGAACTTGATTTTTTAGTCCTAGATTAGGCTTAATCCATGTCTGCAAAACTGGCCTTAATCCTTAGTGTATGATGGGAAATATCTTATGAGGGCATGGACTAAATCTTAATTTTCCTTAATCATGAGCCATCCCTGTTGTCTTTGCCAGACGGCTCTCATCTCCACTGGGATGTCCTCTCTCCAGTGCCAGTCTGAGGCGGAGTCACTGGCTTACTGTTGTTCTCCGTTGCCGTCCTCGTCCAATGGGAGTGAACTCTGTGGGTGACACTTGGCCCTCTTTCAGGGTGGTTTTAGTTGGTTGGTGTCCCTTTGGTTGGATGCTTGGTAAAGTGGGTGGAGTTACTTCCTGTCTGGTGGGCCCTGTCTGGGGTTAACTTCAGATGGGATCACAGTGTCTCTGAACCCCCCCCCCCGTCTCTGACCAGAGCTGCTGTATCATTGTCCCGGGGAGTAGGATCAGTCCCCTTCTCAATCCAAGGAATGCTCTCTCTGACTTTCCATGTGTCCTAATCTGTTTAAACTTGGAAGGACTTAAGCCCTTGGACCACGTCTCAGAACTAACAAGGCCCAAATGACCCGTAGCTGTCCCTGTCCAAAGGCCTCCTGGTTGTGTTGCAGATCACTTTATATACATGCCTCAGTAATAACACCTCTAGATGCAGTCTATCATGCAGCACTATGATGTATTACTGGTATAAAGCTTCACAGTCATCAAGGTCTTTTATGAACGGGAAAATCAGCAGTTATCAAATGGGCTCTTAGAGATACATTTATAAAACCTGATCAGTCTTAGAGATGGTTCAGGGGAAACTGTTGTAGTATCCGGTTCTCACTGAGGGAGTAAAATACACAAGCGTTCTCTTCCAGACAGGAATTTATTCCCCAGTAAAACAAGATGTCATGTTTTACCACTTAAGTGTTCCCAAAGACTCAGATGAACTTTAAAATAACATTTTAATTGGAATATACATCAATTAGATTTTCTTCATAAGATCGTCTAGGGGTGCCAATAGTTGTGGCATGAATATTTCTGAATAAAATACATTTTCTTGATGACAATGGTCTTTGAACAATTTTCAATCAATGTAACCTTTAATTAATATTATTTGAGTGTGAGATCAAGCTGATAAACCACAATGACATTTTTCTACAGACTTTATCTACTTAGGGTATCAATCATTCTGGAGGGCCCTATACAATGTCTTAAAAATATTAACTAAGGTTTTAAAATGGTTTGATATCAATGGCATTTAAAACAGTGAACGTACAGTGACGAGCCAAAACATTATGACCACCTGCCTAATATGCTGTTGGTCATCCGTGTGCCTCCAAAACAGCACCGACACACCGAGGCACAGACTCTACAAGACCCCTGAACTGCAACACCCCCAGGCACCCCCGTTCCCACGACTACGAGTACAGTTCCTTGACATACTGATATTGACCACACTAACATACCGATATTGACCACACTGACATAATGATATTGACCACACTAACGTACTGATATTGACCACACTAACATACTGATATTGACCACACTAACATACCAATATTGACCACACTAACATACCGATATTGACCACACTGATATAATGATATTGACCACACTAACATACCGATATTGACCACACTAACGTACCGATATTGACCACACTGACGTACTGATATTGACCACACTGACGTACTGATATTGACCATACTAACATACTGATATTGACCACACTAACATACCGATATTGACCACACTGATATAATGATATTGACCCCACTAACGTACCGATATTGACCACACTAACATACCGATATTGACCACACTAACATACTGATATTGACCACACTAACGTACCGATATTGACCACACTAACATACCGATAATGACCACACTGATATAATGATATTGACCACACTAACGTAACGATATTGACCACACTAACATACCGATATTGACCACACTAACGTACCGATATTGACCACACTAACATACTGATATTGACCACACTGACATAATGATATTGGCCAAACTGACATACTGATATTGACCACACTGACATACTGATATTGACCACACTAACATACCGATATTGACCACACTAACATACCGATATTGACCACACTAACATACCGATCTTGACCACACTAACGTATAGAATTATACGTTATAAATATAGAATTTGGCTAGCCGTAAGTGCAAGCCTAGCAAAATTATGGGCCAATGGCCATGTCTGATCATTTGGAGGCCACTTTTGCTGAAAATGTGTGCGTGTGATTAACTCCTGATTATAATCTGAACACCTATTAAAGACCCCATAGAATGGGCCTCTTCCTTGATTTTATGAGACAGAACGCTGGGGAGGGGCTGCATAAATGTGTGACAGACTTTAAACTACGTTTTTCAGTGTACTGTAGACTACATCAGATATGTTTCTCAGAAAGCAATTCTCCGCTCCTTGAAAAAACATTCAACGCATTATTCTGGCGATGGGGTTAGAAAACGTGGGCTAAACCTTTCGGTCCCGGGGTAAACATCGGAACCTTTACCTGGTTACTTAGATCGTAATTAGACACTTCCCTAAATTGGCGAACACTGTCGAACCCAGTTGAGTACTTTTACTTCGTACTTTGTACACCTCTACTTCTATGTGATTGTTGTGATCTTTCATTTCAGTTGCCAAGATGCACTGTTGACATGGGGGATGCTGTTGCCTGGGTAAATGCCAACATGGGCCACTTCTGAGACCCCTGAATTGATGAGGAAATACAGGGTGCTGTGCAGATGTTCAGAAAGGCCTCAACTCTAAAGGAAGAACAAGAAGCTCTCTCCCCATTCATGTTGTTGTTTAATAATTTTGAAGACACTGAAACATTAATGGATGAAATAGACAAAAGAGGACTTGGTGTTAATTTTGAGCTTCTTTTAAACCATCAGCTAATGCTGGTTTCCACACAACAAAAATTACAAGATCCAGAAAACACAATATAGTTTGACAAGGCAAAGAGACAAGAAACATCAGTTGTTTAGCTAGAGTAAACTGGACAGTGTTTGGGAAGTGTTCACCTGGCCATACAACATGATAGGATGAAACCAAAGCCTACGGGTGATTAAATGTTTAATTGTCTAACTGGCATATCATTTCATTTTGTATTTTTAGGTTATGCCATTAACTTCATGCTTTTGGACTACATTAATTTACTTTTAGTAATGTCGGTTGTTCTCTTTTGGACCTGTTCTACTTGTAAATTTATGCTGTTAAATCAACTTTTAGGATAAGGGTTAAATTAGACCTCAGATAATCAATTCCAAGACATGTAACACTTATATTCCTACCAACAATGTTTAAGTTCCATAACCACGTCATTACTCTATAATTAAAAATGTGCTTGTTCCAGGCACCCCCGGAAAAATTAATATTTCTGGAAACAGATGTTGACCTGACCTCTAAATGATGCAAACTGATTGCCACCTTTCTGCAACAGGCTATGGAAAATTTAACACCTCCAGTTACCAATTTCAACTTTCTAGAACATTGCTGTTAAATTGAAGTGCAAGTCAAAGGAAGGAGAAAATTTCACAATGATTTGTATGAAAACTGGTCAGATCTACATAGCAGAACCCACAGGTCTCGGCAAAGGACTTTCAGAACAGTTTAGCTGACACTGAAGTTGTTGCTCACAGGTCCACCGCACAATGTACCTTACACAGCATGTTCACATTTGTGTAACATGTTGATTCTATAGAAAATGCATAAATGGTAATCCTGCATAAAATTGTGCAAAAGGGAAAAACTGATCACGCCTCTCATTCGACCCAATTTATTAAAAGTGAGTGAAAGTGAGTATTCTTAAAATATCCCAATTCCGTGATGGCTCTATAACTAATGAAAGTAATAGCCATGACCCAATAAAGTAATGCCCCGGTCAGGGGAACGATAGGGGCGCTGCTAGGGGCACTGTACATCCAGGGGCGCCCAAATGAGTGAAGATTATTATATTTTTTTACAAGTTCAGTTATCTAGTAGTGAGTGACACTGGACGTGAAACATTATAAATTAGCATCAGCAGCCCAGTCAAACGATGGTGCCCAGGGAAGAAAAAGAGGAAAAACAAGATAAGGACAGAGGTAATGTAATGTGATGTGATGAGTAGTTTATGTAATTGCATTGTGGTTACCGTTGGAGCAGTGTTACTACTAGCTAACTTGCTTTGGACGACACGAGTAACATTCGCTAATTTCAATAGCTACCTAGCTAGAGTTTGTCACTCATTTACTTACTGTATACCTTAAATTCATTAGGGAATGTTGGAAAGACTACTCAGGTGTTTGGGGCTAACCTATAACATAATTTTGAGAAATACTCTTTTTTTTTCAAGTGTGCTGCACTAACCAGCCTGCCATGAAACACCTCTTGGTACGGTTCTAAAAAACAGTTGAGTCTATAATGCTTGTCAATTGCACCGCCCCACTCTCAGCCTTCCTTTTCAACATTCTTCTAGCCTGGTGAAGCTCATGAGTAAGATCTTCATGATTGCAACCATACATTTCACCCAAGCCAAACACCTGATCGTCTTGAAGAAACTTACTGCTTTTAGGGTTTAGGGCCTGTATACCTTTCATTATTTAACAATTAGGTTTTGTGAACCTTCTTTCACCAATTATGGAGTCAAGGATGGGGTAGAGGCGTCTCTGACTTTATCTTTGTCAACATTACCCTTGTGCAGGCCTATAGTACATGTCACATAAGCTCCCCCAAGTTTGGAGCTAACTTTTTGGGATCTCTTCTCACCATTCTCAACAGCCGTATTGCACTGTCTGACTGTTTCTACTATGTCATGCCACATTTGATCACTAAATGCCTCAGTCCTGTACTCCTGAAATGTATCGTAAAGTGACTCCACCATGTCTACTGCCACAGATAAATCAACTGAGGGTGACTGTAACAGGTCAGAAAGCAGCTTTGTGTTACCAAACAGTTTTCGGGAAGGTTGCAAGGAGGCCTATGAATGTAAGGTCAATCTGTGCAAGCAAACCTGGATGGATCAATGGATCTGTCTCTATGAATTTCTGTGCTTATATTTTGAAGAACGCACACAACACAGCTGGTAACCTTTTCGTCAGGTCCCTGCAAGCCAAAGCTCTACACACCCATCTTGTGTCACTAAGTTTTTGCAACTCCCTAGGCTGGCCACCATACATCTCCCTCTGAAGATCCAGCCATTTCTGCTGCACGTAAGATCCTGACCTGTACACATAGAGCTTCTCAGGCAGTGAGAAGAAGCAATCAGCGTCTGGAACTGACTTCACAGTGTCAACTAAGACAGTATGCACTACAGTGGACATAAAACGCATTTTTAGCCTCCATCTTAATTCTGGCTGCCACACCTGAGTGTTTGCCACTCGTCACTGAGGACCCATCATGACCTTGTCCAACGAGATTTGATTTGTACTGAAGGTCATAGCTTTCTAAACAGTGAATGGTTATTTAGCTCTGCCACTTAGCATCTAAATGTTGGGCATGTTGGAAATCAAGAAAGCTTTCATGCACAGCCCCACTGTAGTAATATCTAACTACCAATGACAGCTGTTCCTTCTTTTGCAGATCTTTGCTTTCATCAGCAATAACAGAGAATACCTCACTCACCTTCACTTCTTTCACAATTGAATCTCGCACCATTCTTGCTAAGTACTGCAGAATTTCATTCTATTGTACTAAATTTTAAAACTAACTTGTATTGCTTGTGTACTTTGCATTGCCTTGTGCTTTCATTTTTTTGGCTACCGTAGGATTGTGTTTAGTGATCATTTCTAGAAATTCCCTTTGTTTTCAGACTCTATATATCCATGGTGACCTCTTTGTGCTATTTTCTGTGTTGTTGTCAAAAGCAGTACATCTGCAACAGTTTTAATGCAACTCTGATTCTCTTCATCATTCTGTCCTCTTTGTTAATCATGTCTAATATAGAAGAATCTGTAAGTGCTACCATCTTGTGCTCATTCCAAGCAAACATGGCATTAATGTGAGACTCAGATTTCTCATGCAACTTAGAGACACCATCTTTGAACATCACTTTTTTCCAATGTGAAAAGCCTGACTCTGAGGTAAAACAGATTCTGATGCATTAGGCAGGGACAAGTGTCTGCATGCATAACAGTAGGCTGAATATTTCCTTTGTGAGTATTCAAGACATGAATGCAGGTTATACCACAATTGATTGAAAGACCTTCGCTTCTCCCCTTGGATGGTTTTTGGAAAAATCTTGAAACAAGGTTGAGTGGGACCTGATGCTCTTGACTGTGAAATATCTGAAAGTGACAAAAGCATGAGAATCAGATCTTGCATTAAGTGTCATGTAAGTCACAGATATTACTTACCGGGACTACAGATGCAATAATTTTATGAAGTATAATATATTAAGTACAATATATTTTATATGAAAACTGATATATTAAGGCTCAGCATGAGGTCCAGGCTGGGCGACAAGGGCTGCCACATTACAATCCTCATGTGACTGCATGGCCTGCTGGTACTGCTGGATGCATCTCATTGTCACTATCATGTTTTGATTCTGAGAGTGGCTGACTTGACACACCTGAAGCAATACAGGGATTTTAACAGCTGTATCAATTTATGTAAAATTGCATGTAAAATTAGTAATATTTAGCTTATTTAAACTTGTATTGATAAAAACTGGGCTTTGTCATGAATGACAGTATAAGCCACTGTATAGAAGTATTGCAAGTGAAACATCAATGTCATTGATATTACCGTACTAAGTACTTACTAAAGGGAAATCTGGACTTGACATACATCAGGATTTGACATACCCCTGTGTAGAGCTAAAGGGAAATCTGGACCTATCAGGATTTGGCATACCCGTGTGTAGAGCTAAAGGGAAATCTGGACCTATCAGGTTTTGGCATACCCGTGTGTAGAGCTAAAGGGAAATCTGAAAACTAACGCCTGCACAGTATGTGTATCATTTCTTCACACATCTTTTAGTAGCGACAAGTAGCCACTAGCGAGATAAAACCAATCAAAAGCAGCCTGGAATCCCCGGGGACTTCTTGACTTGTGGTTGACCCACCGCACTTCTGTTGATTTATAGACCCATTTGGATTGGACGTGACGGTTAGTTACGTCACAGAAGTTTGGTGGTGGCCGAAAACTGCAGAACGGACTACATGCAGGTAAGCAAGCTAGCTATCGATCAATAAGTAGCTGACGTAGTGACGTAACTGAATCTAACCTCTCTGTTTTGGAAGGTGCGTTCATGAGCAACTGGGAAGTGGAAAGGTTCCGACCTCCAAGTGGGAGAATGCCGGAGAATAGACCTGAACGCTTTTTGAGAGCTCCCAGAAGTAACGTTAGGTTTGACATCACTAGACATGGCAGCGTTTGTGGTGAACATTGTAAAAACGAAAATTACATTCTTTACATACAAATAAGTCACTAATTTTGTTTATTTAGGTCGTACTCATTAGCGCAGGTGTTTATGATGTGAAAGGGTACTTCGCGGTTTACTTTGGTGTTACTGAGGTAATGTTTGCCTTCTGGCTAGCTAGCCTTAAGTAAGATTACTTAACAGTCTATACCGTTGCCTGTTGTCATGTGAATGCTCTCAACTAAAACTTCTGAAATGAAAAACAATGAAAAATTCCAGGATCTATTAACATTTTGAGGGAGGAGTAGATGTAATTTCAAGGATTAAAACATGATAATTGAACTTATTATGTGGAAAGTTATAATAAATTATTATTCAAAGTATGATATTAAAAGTGAATAATGTATGTTTTTAAGTCATGCATGCTTTTTTCTTATCAGCAATTCAAGTTGTTAATTAGTAAGCTACAAATCGTCTTATTTCACTCAATGGCCTTTGTGCCCTGGCATGTGGCCTTTGTGCCCTAAACATTTTTGTTACACCAAGGCCAAATGGCATTGCCCCTAAAATGATGAAATTCCAAGCCTGCCTGTAGCTATTAATTTTCAAAGAAATAGAGTTATTGTTCATTATATTTATTCAGAATTTCAGTTGGATTTGATCGACATGAGTATCATTTTACACCTTATAGTGTGGAAAATGATAACATGAAATTTATGTTAACATGTATAGATGTGTTAAGTAAAATACGCCTGGATTCGTGTGCTGAGAAATAAAAGCGCTATCGAGGTAAAGCATGCATTTGAAGACATTAAAAAAGAATGAACCCCCCAAAAAGTCCAAACAGACAAGGGGAAGGAGTTTTTTAATTTACATTTTGAATTATTGTTGAAGTACAACCTAAAACATTTTGCTACTGGAAATGTCAGAGCAAGCATTGTTGAGAGATTTAATAAAACATTAAAATCATGAATGTGGCGGTATCTCACGGCTGCCAACACACATTGTTATGTTGATGTGATTCAAGATTTGGTTTGTAGTTACAATCATAGCTACCATCGGTCTATTAAGATGAAGCCTGTTGACATTTGGAAAGAAAATGTTATGAGACTAGTTCTCATAACCATTTCTCATCATTGTTGTATGGTACAACAATGATGAGAAATGGTAATCAAAGTTACAAGTTCCGAGTTGTAGATAATGTGACAAACTTTTAAAGTGGAAGCAATTCTGGATGAGAAAGTACAGAAAGGTAAGAAAATGAATCTCGTGAAACGGCTTTGTTGGCATTCTACATAACGCTGCCTAGTAACTCATCGAGGCATATCTATCCAAACAATTCGAGTTCGAGCCAGGCCCGGCGCCATGAGGGGGCAAGAGTTAAATTTTCTGCCGCCCCCCCAGTTTCAGTTTTAAATACTCCATAGAAAAATAGCCCAAAAAAATATTAGCCCCCTCGCCATTATTTTCTGCCCCCTCAGTCACTTCATCCTGGCAACGGGCCTGGTTCGAGCTTTACCACATTTGCCAAAGGTATATATTTGAAAGGTGATTGGGAAGTATCTTTGATAGAATTCCAATACCCGCATACGTGGAAGACTTTTACATGGGGTGAAAACGCATTTGAACTACATGACTCGAAACACGACAAAACTTGGAAATATGAACTCAACACCGGTTATTACAACGGCATAGGAAAACTAGTGGCAGAGATCAACATTTATATAAAACCACATGG
>JACXGI010021018.1:0-10593 GCA_016801175.1 Esox masquinongy | reverse complement strand
ACTCACCATTAAACACCGGGTGTAAGTGTCTGTGACACACCATTAAACACCGGCTGTAAATGTCTGTGACTCACCATAAAACACCGGGTGTAAGTGTCTGTGACTCACCATTAAACACCGGCTGTAAGTGTCTGTGACTCACCATAAAACACCGGCTGTAAGTGTCTGTGACTCACTATTAAACACCGGCTGTAAGTGTCTGTGACTCACCATTAAACACCGGGTGTAAGTGTCTGTGACTCACCATTAAACACCGGGTGTAAGTGTCTGTGACTCACCATTAAACACCGGGTGTAAGTGTCTGTGACTCACTATTAAACACCGGGTGTAAGTGTCTGTGACTCACCATTAAACACCGGGTGTAAGTGTCTGTGACTCACCATTAAACACCGGGTGTAAGTGTCTGTGACTCACCATTAAACACCGGGTGTAAGTGTCTGTGACACACCATTAAACACCAGGTGTAAGTGTCTATGACCTTAAACAGGTCTGTCAGTAAGCCATCTTCAAAAACAGGTGTGTCTTTGACTAACCTTTACAAACAGATGTAAGCCACATCCAGGTACTTATAAGTTCCTACACAGGGGTCTCCAAAAACAGAGTTGGATGCCTGGACAACACACTCACTCATCCCGTTGCACCTGTGTGTAAGACAATTAGAGGTTAATACTACAGAATGAATACACCCTAAAGTCATAAACCTGGTTTGAGTACCTCTCTGGTAGAGGTGGAAGTATAGGTTAATACTACAGAATGAATACACCCTAAAGTCATAAACCTGGTTTGAGTACCTCTCTGGTAGAGGTGGAAGTATAGGTTAATACTACAGAATGAATACACCCTAAAGTCATAAACCTGGTTTCAGTACCTCCCTGGTAGAGGTGGAAGTAGAGGTTAATACTACAGAATGAATACACCCTAAAGTCATAAACCTGGTTTCAGTACCTCTCTGGTAGAGGTGGAGGTAGAGGTTAATACTACAGAATGAATAAACCCTAAAGTCATAAACCTGGGTTCCTGAATATTAAGTTACGCCCATTGACGTTTAGATGAGATTAGATTCAACTTTATTGTCATTGAACAGTACAAGTACAGTACCATGAAATGCAGTTTGTGTCTAGCCAGAAGTGCAAACAGAGGAGTGCAGAAATGTACAAGTACAAGTATATATATATACAAGTGGAATGAATAGATGTGCAATTGATGCAAATGCATTACATATGGCAATTCTAAATGTGCAGTGGAAAATTCACAAATTTACAGAATATTTACAGGAATTATGTATAATGTATGTACAAATGAGATAAATAGTTGTGGCAATTCTCAATGGCATTCTGAGTTTGCAACTGAAGCGTGTGCAACTGAAATGCAGGGATAGCAGCAATGAGGCTCCCGAGGTAGATGTGTGTGTAACAATTGAAAATGCAAGTACAGTGGCAGTTCTAAATGTGCATTGTGCAGTGAGGGCAGGGATAAGGTGCAGGTTTAAGGTGCAAGTCGGCATGTTCAAATGAAATATAGGAATAGCAGCAATGACACGTGAACTGAAAAATCTTATCAGACTAGTCCAGCAGTGCAGAGGGTGGGCATAGTTAGTGATGGGAAGTCACAAAGTTCAGCAGGGTTACAGCAGATGGAAAGAAACTGTTCCTGAGCCTACTGGTGTGGGAACAAAGAGACCTGTACTGCCTGCCTGATGGTAGGAGGGCAAACAGATTGTGGCATGGATGTGAAGGGTCCCTGGTGATGCCGTGTGCTCTACGCAGACACCGTTTGCACTGGAGGTCTGGCTATGTATGCCATTGGTCTGGTGTTTTGTATTAAATGCCTGGGTTTATGAAGTGAGAATTACAGGGTCAATGAAGAAGATGCTTCGTTAAGTGCTTCCATATGACAACCTCTAGCTATATACACTGAAAAGAAAGATCACAACAATGACATAGAAGATGGCAAGCTTTAAATAATGATAACAGTGTATATGAAGCTACAAAATAAATTGATTTTGCCTGCTTGCATATTTAGTGACACACAGTTGTGCTCAAAAGTTTGCATACCCTTGGAGAATTGATAATATATGTACCATTTGTAAAGAAAACATGAGTGAGCAGACAAAACACGTCTTTTATTTCTTATGGGATTCACATTCAACTGTAGGTCATAACAGAATGGCACAATCATAAAACAAAACATGACAACAAAGAAAAAAATGAACTGACCCCTGTTCAAAAGTCTGCATACTCTTAGTTCTTAATACTGTGTATTGTCCCCTTTAGCATCAATGACAACGTGCAGTCTTTTGTAATAATTGTCTATGAGACCCTGAATTCTTGCAGGTGGTATAGCTGCCCATTCGACTTGGCAAAATGCCTCCAGGTCATGCAAAGTCTTTGGTCACCTTGCATGAACCGCACATTTGAGATCTCCCCATAGTGGCTCGATGATATTAAGGTCAGGAGACTGTGATGGCCACTCCAGTACCTTCATCTTTATCTGCTGTAACCACTTGGCCTTGTGCTTAGGGTCATTGTGCTGGAAAGTCCAAGAGTGTCCCATGCGCAGCTTTCGTGCAGAAGAATGTAAATTGCCTGCCAGTATTTTCTGATAAGATGCTGCATTCATCTTGCCATCAATTTTCACAAGATTCCCCATGTCTTTAGAGCTCACACACCCCAAAAAACATCAGTGAGCCACCACCATGCTTCACAGAAGGGATGGTATTCTGTTCACTATAGGCCTTGTTGACCCCTCTCCAAACATAACGCTTATGGTTGTGACCATAAAGCTCTATTTTGATCTGTCACTCCAAATTACAGTGTGCCAGTGCTGTGAGGCATGTCAAGGTGTTGTCTGGCATATTGTAACCGGGCTCTTTTGTGGCATTGGTGCAGCATCATGCAGCTTATTTTTGTTCAAGTATCGTCGTATTGTGCTCCTTGAAACAACCATGTCTTTTTCCTGATCAGTCATATTTTCTAAATCAATGCCAAAATTTCACAATTTCTGCCAGGGTATGCAAACTTATGAGCACAACAGTATATTACTGCCATGCTTGCCATATCTAAATGTTCAGTAATACTACCCAGATAGCTGCTAGTACTCCTTTTTTTAAACTGCTGCTAATGTACATTGTTATGTATATTGTTGCTTTATTATATCAATATTTTTTGTCTGGCTATATTTTTGCATATATGTTCTTCTTCTTAACTCTCACTGCGTAGTTGTCGGATGCCATATCACAAGAATTTCATTGTGTAGGATGATGCTGAGTTGTTCGGTGCATTTGACATATATAACCACCATATATAACCAACCACTCAAATAAAAACTGTCCATGGCAGACACAGTGAGTATGACTGTGCATGATGCATGTTGCTACATGTACACATCAATCTCAGGAACCTCATTGCTGCTATGCCTGCATTTCAGTCGCACATGCTACCTTGCACCTTCAATTTGCCTTTATTGCACATTTAGTATTGCCATTTGTACTTGCATTTGCCTTCATAGCACATCTATATATTCCACTTGTAACATACATTATACTTAATACTTGTACATTTCTGCCCTCTTCTATTTGCACTTCTGGTTTGATGCTAACTGCATTTCGTTGTACTGTACTTGTACTGTTCAATGACAATAAAGTTGAATCTAATCTAATGTGTCTGTATTATAACTATGCTCAGCAGCTTTCTAAACCACCAGTGTCTCATTCTTGACTGTAACCAAAACATTTAAAACTATTTTTAGAAGCACTTTGGCCTTCAGGTTAATATATTTCAGTTGTATGTTCTCAAACTATTTTAATCCTGAAACAAAATACAATAAAAATGGTATTTCAGTCTCTGCAAATGGTCTTGGAAAAACGTACTTCTACATAATTGGTACAAGCATAATCAGATTAGAGTGCTTTTTCAACATGTAGTCAAAGCAAAAACACTTTTGTTTTCTATATCTATGCTTAAACCGCTTGAACCTAGTGTTATATCTTGACAAAAGATAACAAATGAAATTACACAGACTCTGAGATAAAGTTTGAACGTTAGTTTAATCTTCTTCCACCATTAGTACACTCAACGTAATGACGTCATACCTATACATGACACCTAGCGTCAAACCAGGATGTCCCCAAACTGACCAATGGCGAACATCAGTGGGCGTAACTTTATATTCAGGAACCCCCATATTAACTGACTAATGGCGAACATCAGTGGGCATAACTTAATATTCAGTGGGCATAACTTAATATTCAGGAATCCCCATATTAAGTAACACCCCTGACTTGCGCTCTGCAAATATACCTTATTTTTTCAGTACCTCTCTGGGAGAGATTAATACTACAGAATGAATAACCACTAAAGTCATAAACCAGGTTTCAGTACCTCTCTGCCACCTTACTGGTGCTGATGGATTGGCTGAGGCAGTTGGTGTTGGTCAGCTGGCCAGCCGGGCGTTGAAAGGAACAGGACAGGTTGTCACGGCGACCATAGTTGGCATTCAGGATGTGGATATTACCTTTTTCTGAGGAAGAGGAGGAGCAGGAAAAACAGGAGGAGCAGAAGGAGGAGGACGAACATGAGAAAAAAGGATTGGATGAGGAAAAGGAGGTGGAGAAGAAAAAGGAGGTAGAATAGAAAGAGGAAGAAGAGGAAGGGGAGGAGGAAGAAAATACATTAGATATTTTAGTGACAACAAAATGCAATGAAACTTGATGCACAGCATCATTTTTGTATGACTTTATGCAAAGCACTGTAGCTGAGTGGTTACATTATAGTGGAGCATTAAGAGACTAACCAGATGGTAGCAGAGCACTAAAAGACTTATTACATTTTAATGGAGCATTTAGAGACATACCAGATGGTACCAGATCATTAAGAGGCTTACCACATTGTAGTGGAGCATTAAGACACAAGATGATAGCAGAGCATTAAGAGACTTACCACAGTGTAGAGGAGCATTAAGAAGCTTACTACATTGCAGCAGAGCATTAAGAGGCTTACCACATTGTAGTGGAGCATTAGGAGACTTACCACATTGTAGTAGAGCATTAAGAGGCTTACCACATTGTAGTAGAGCATTAGGAGGCTTACTACATTGTAGTAGAGCATTAAGAGGCTTACCACATTGTAGTGCAGCATTAGGAGACTTACCACATTGTAGTGGAGCATTAGGAGACTTACCACATTGTAGTAGATCATTAGGAGACTTACCACATTGTATCAGAGCATTAAGAGACTTACTACATTATAGTAGCGCTTTGAGAGGCTTACCACATTGTAGTAGAGCATTAAGATAATTACCACATTGTAGTGGAGTATTAAGAGACTTACCACATTGTAGTGGAGTATTAAGAGACTTACTACATTATAGTAGCGCATTGAGAGGCTTAACACATTGTAGTAGAGCATTAAGATAATTACCACATTTTTGTAGAGCATAAGAGGCTCACTACAATGTAGTAGACTACAGCACATTAAGAGACTTACCACATCGTATGTGAGCATCAGAGCCTTCACAAGTTATGCTGCGTGCTGCCAGGACAAAGAAACATAGTTAAACAATACACAATTCTGACCACAGCTGGGCAGACACAATGCCTGATTTTAGTTAATATTACTTATATGAGTACTAAACTGAGTAGTGAACTACTCAAATTATATTAATATTACAAACAAATACGAAAGCACATACATCTAAAAATTAAGAGTGAGACTTACAAACTCCCTTAACTCTAAACAAATTGCAGTGAAAACGTCATATTTTGTGGACGTTTTGTAATTCCATTTTTAAAGGCAGGCAAAGGGAATACTGGCAGATCAGGAAGAAACTGTAGTCTGTGAGCTAAAACCATTTCTTGTAATCTACAAGAAATTTGTTGTACTTTAGTGTTTTCTTATTGTTATTGTAAATGACCGCCAACTTAGGCTATAAAGGAGGATTTACTTGAAAGTTCTTTATTGTTCTTTCATTGTTACGTTTCTTTTGTAAACTTTCACTCTGTTTGAAAGGTTATGTTACCAGTTACTGTATCGGCCCTGCAAGTATGAAAACCCTGTTTACGTTTTTACGTTTTTACAACCTGTCGTTTTCCACGGTGCTTTCAGCAGTTGTGCCGGTAGCAAGGTAATAAGGCTAAGGACACTTATAAGCAATTTATCCCGAGATAAAAATGGACCAACATCTCTCATGTTCTTGATTTTAACACCCTTGGTGAGCAGAGTGAAGTATGGAAGTAGCCAAATTGTGTGTTTCAAATAGTTATGTTAATTTACTTTCTTGTCATAGCATATAATGAGTTCATTTTTGTGAAGCTATAAATACATGTTATAAGATATTGATAATAATTTTTTAAAATATTTTTTCTATAGTTTTCACGGTGCTTGAAGCAGTAATTGAAGTGATGAAGGAAAATTAACCGTGGAGCATTAGTCGAGACTCTGCATCTTATTCTTCCCAAGAGCTGTTACAATTATTATTTTAACCATGTTCGGGATTAGCATAGTACAGAGAGTGCTCATTAAGGTTTTAAATGACCTTAGGATAAACACAGATGGTAAAAATCATTATCCTTGTATTAATGTATTTAAGTCTATCTATTGATTCAATAGAATATAAAGTTGTTCATGACAGACCACCTCTCAGATTTAGTGTTGAACTAGTTCAGGGCTAATCCGACTAGTTCAGGGCTAATCCGACTAGTTCAGGGCTAATCCGACTAACCGAGACGTGTGTTGCTCTGAAAGACAGTCGAGATCCTGTGTGGGATCCCTCAAGGTTATATTTTGATGCCTTTAATGTTGAATATGATAACTCTTGGCAGCATCATTAGAAAGCATGGTACTCACTTTAAACAGCTATGCTGACGATGGTCATATGCATGTCTCTGTATCCCCTGATGATTTTAGCTCTAGTCACACTTTGATTAAATGCATAACCGATATAAAGACAGTACATGAATGGCAGGTAAGTTCTTCCAACAAAACAAGGCTAAAACTGAGGTTTTGGTTAGGTGACCAAAAAAGACCCAAAACAAGAAACTGACAGCAAATTTGTGATCACTAGACTTAGATATGAAACACAAATCCAAAAATCTAGCTACAATTTTAGATTCCAACCTCAATTTTGAGGCCCATGTCGGAAAAATTTCCAAATATTCCTTTTCACATTTGAGAAAAATGAGGAGGGTATATCTGCAGACCGCAAGTCGGAGGCATAACTTAATATGGGGGTTCCTTACTATTATGTTACGCCCATTGACGGTTTCCATTGGTGTGGTGTTTTTGATTCAGTGGTGCGTTTATGAAGGAATAATTACAGTGGTTACAGTGGTAAGTGCTTCCATATGACAACCTCTAGCTATATATTTAGGCATAGTTAACGTGTTCACTAAGATCGCTTATCTACTAAATTCTTTGAATCTGAGATTCGAATAGCTTGTCTGTGACAGAACACAGAAAACACGACAATCCTTATAGCTACGTTTAAAGATAGCTAGTTACACAACAAGGTAGGCTACTTGTTAGCCAGCTCTAGTCAATTAGGGTACGTTACCTAAACAGAGTTCATAACTAACCAATGACCTTAATTGATCATTTACACTCTTCATTTTTATTTTATTGATCACTGGTTAGTTTTGAACTCCCTTTACCTTGTTACTTAGATATTAATTAGATACTTCCATAAAGTGGTGAACACAGTTGATTACTTTTACTTTGTACTTTGTACACCTCTACTTCAATGGGATTGTTGTGATCTTTCATTTCAGTTGCCAAGATGCGTTGTTGACCTGGGGGATGCTGTTGCCTGGGTAAATGCCAACATGGGGCTCTTCTGAGACCGGGTACAAGTCCTCACCCCTGAATGATGAGGAAATACAGGGTGCTGTGCAGATGCTCAGAGAGGCCTCAACTCTAGAGAAAGAACAAGAATCTCTCTCCCCATTCATGTTTTTGTTAAATAATTTTGAAGACACTGAAACATTCATGGATGAAATAGACAAAAGAGGACTTAGTGATAATTTTGAGCTTCTCTGTTAATTATTTTTGTTGATGATGATACCTATGAGCTGTCTTTAAACCATCAGCTAATGCTGGTTTCCACAAAACAAAAATTACAAATCCAGAAAACACAATATAGTTTGACGAGACAAAGAGACAAAAAACACACGTTTTTAGCAAGAGTAAACTGGACAGTGTTTTGGAAGTGTTCACCTTGCCATACAAGATGATAGGATGAAACCAAAGCCTACAGAATCTGGGCAAAGCTGAATACACAGTACATAAAAAAACAGTTTAGTTTTCTCAGTTTGGGAATGTAATATTTGGAATATTTGATTGGGTGATTAAATGTTTAATTGTCTAACTAACATCATTTAATTTTGTATTTTAAGTTATGCCATTAACTTCATGCTTTTGAACTACATTAATTGACTTTCAGTAATGTCTGTTGTGCTCTTTTGGACCTGTTCTACTTGTAATTTATGTTATTGAATCAACTTTTAGGATAAGGGTTAAATTAGACCTCAGATAATCAATTCCAAGACATGTAACACTTATATTCTTCCCAACAATGTTTTAAGTCCATAACCACATCATTACTCCAGAATTAAAAATGTGCTTGTTCCAGGCACCCCCGGAAAAATGAATATTTCTGTAAACAGATGTTGACCTGACCTCTACATGATGCTAATGGAAACTTGCCACCTTTCTGCAAAAGGCTATAGAAAATTCAACACTTCCAGTTGAATTCAACACTTCCAATTTCAACTTTCTAGAACAATGCTGTTAAATTGAACAGTGCAAGTCAAAGGAAGGAGAAACCATTACAATGATTTGTATGAAAACTGGTCAGATCTACACAGCAGAACACCCAGGTCTCGGCAAAGGACCTTCAGAACAATTTAGCTGACACTGAAGTTGTTGCTCACAGGTCCACCGTACAATGTACCTTACACAGCATGTTCACATTTGTGTAATATGTTGAATCTAAGGAGAATGCATAAATGGTAATCCTGTATAAACTTGTGCAAAAGGGAGGCCTGTTTCACTTTGTAACATGTAGAGCTCAGATCAATTATATTGTAACTGCAATGAGCAGCATTCTCAACCATCAACCTCCTAATGATGGTCCTCTACTGTATCACATATAACTAAGCAATGGCTACTCAAAGAAAAACTGACCATGGCAGGCATAGTGAGTATGACTGTGCATGTGTATGTATGCATGTGTTTGTATTATAACTGTACTCAGCAGCTTTCTAAACCACCAGTGTCTCATTCTTGACTGTAACCAAAACATTTAAAGCTATTTTTAGTGGCACTTCAGTCTTCAAATGAATATATGTCAGTTATATGTTATTAAACAATTTTAACCCTGAAACAAAATACAATTAAACGGTATTGGAAAATACCATTTAATTTTACATAATTGGTACAAGTGTAATCAGACTAGAGTGCTTTTTCAACATGTAGTCAAAGCAAATACACTTTTGTTTTCTATGTAGTCAAAGCAAATACACTTTTGTTATCTATATCAATACTTGAACCTAGTGTTATATCTTGATAAAAGATATTGAATGAAATCACATGGACTCTGAGATAAAGTTGTAACGTTAGTTAACTCTTCTTCCTCCATTAGCACAATCAACATAATGACGTCATACCCATACATGACACCTAGCATTGAACAGTGTGTCAAACCAGGATGTCCCCAAACTGACCAATGGCGAACATCAGTGGGCGTAACTTAATATTCAGGAACCCCCATTTAAACTGACCAATGGCGAACATCAGTGGGCGTAACTTAATATTCAGTGGGCGTAACTTTATATTCAGGAACCCCCATATTAAGTAACGCCCCCAACTTGCAGTCTGCAAATATACCTTATTGAGAAAAATTACAAATTTGAGTCTGTTTCTCAGCAAACAGAGGCTATTGCATACTTTTTAGAAATGTTCTTAACGTACCTTAAAATTGCTTTTACCTGTTTTTTTATTACAATGATTTCTTTATCAATTCATTTCACCGTTCTATTGGTATTTATTTATTCTTATGCACTGGTCTCTCAACAATTGTTTTTACCTTTTTATTATTTATATTCACATGTAATTGTTTTATTTTACATCACAACTTTGTACAGCAAAGTTTATCCTTTCGTTCACCTGAACTTTTAAATGCATTTGGTGTAAGTATTGTGTTTGTTCACACAAATATATTTTGCTTGTTCTCACAATTTATTTAACTGTATATTTAGTACATTTAACTGTATATTTAGTATATTAAACTGAGTAAACACCCGCAAGCATCCCCCTTAACTGACATGCTTATGCATGCACAGACACACACAGGCACACACACACACACATAAAAAGAAACACACACAAACAGACAGACACATAGCCACATAAACAGAAACACACACAAACAGACAGACACATAGCCACATACACAGAAACACACACAAACAGACAGACACATAGCCACATAAACAGTAACACACACAAACAGACAGACACATAGCCACATACACAGAAACACACACAAACAGACAGACACATAGCCACATACACAGAAACACACACAAACAGACAGACACAT
>JACXGI010021017.1:0-10593 GCA_016801175.1 Esox masquinongy | reverse complement strand
GTAGTGATAATGTGTCATGCTGACATGTGAAGCGTGGTCATGGATGAACAACATCAGTAGTGATAATGTTGATAATGGTGTGTTGGGCCAGCAATGGGCTACCCCGGTAAAACAAGCTCCGCCCACTCTGCAGCAGGCTACAGAAGCATTGATCTGGAGCATTAAAAGTGTTTCAGTCACTCAGTCTTAATGGAACTGGGCTGTCACAGGAAGGTCTGTCTGGACAGAGAACGAGAAGACAGAAAACCCTGCTGGCACGCTATTCTACATTTTGAGGACTCTTTTTCAACCGGGACCCATAGAGAGAACCTGATTTGATTTGGGACCCGTTAAGATCGGGTCCGGTAAATACCACAACAGGAACCATACTGTTACAAAGAAGAGATCCTATTCAAAAGGCATCTAATCTACTAGAATCAGGTCCTTCTCTGTCTGTACAAACAAATCCATTATGATCTACTTGATAAAAGTGATCCTAGACACGCACTTACTTGAGGAGATGCTCCCTACTATACCAGCTGAGGAGGCACCCAGATCTCACCTCCCAGGCAGTGATATGGATATTCCAGCCCATATCTATTCAGTAGGAGAGATGATTTAGAGTCAGTTTTTCCTTTTAGATCAGAACTGATATATAAGATCAGAACTGATATATAATGTTAAGGAAAGAAGGGCACCTGATCCTAAACCAGACGCTTTGTAAATCCAGGCCCCAGGCTGGTACCCACTGTTCCTGGCACTGGTACAAGTACTGCTGAAATGTAATTCCTTCTCCATGGAAATACCAGCTCAATGCGAAAAAACAAGAAACAGGGAACACATTCATGTGAGATGAAAGATGACTGGCTAAAATTCCTCAAATCCTACCTTATCAAATCCCCTTAATAACCAAATCCCCTATCAACACAACTTAGGCTACTTCCCAGACTCAGCTAATGTCTTTCTGATCTGTCTACCTCTGGCCTCGTTCATAATTGTTTTCTGGAAAATTCAAGACAACTGTTTAGTGAACCCAGGCCAGAGAGAGAGACAAAGATGTCTCAGGTCAACAGCTCAGATTGTCAGATTAGAACAGAGCTTTCGCTCTCATCCCTTTCACACAGACAAATGTTCATTCCCATCCGTATCAGCAAGCACCTTTGAAATCTACGTCAGTCTTTGAAATCTACGCCAGTCTTTGAAATCTACATCAGTCTTCATCTTTCATGTTAGTACAGTAGTTTGTCTGACAGTGTTCTGAAATAGTCAACTTTGTGCTCACAGATGCAGCACAGAGGCTGGCACAGGTTGACTCCATGTGTTTGTCATAAGGATGACATCCTGATCATCAGTGCCGGCTTTAGCCTTTTGGGGGCCCTAAGCAAAATTAGATTTTGAGCCCCACTCATCTAGCAGTCAGGGGCTCACAGGAGTTTGGGGTCCCCTTGCGGTCGGGGGCTCACTAGAGTTTGGGGGCCGATAGCGGTCGGGAGCTCACTAGAGTTTGGGGTCCGATAGCGGTCGGGGGCTCACTAGAGTTTGGGGTCCGATAGCGGTCGGGGGCTCACTAGAGTTTGGGGTTCGATAGCGGTCGGGGGCCCACGAGAGTTTGGGGTCCGATTGCGGTCGTGAGCCCGCTAGAGTTTGGGGTCCGATAGTAGTCGGGGGCCCACGAGAGTTTGGGGTCCGATAGCGGTCGGGGGCCCTAAGCGACCGCTTATGCCTGGAACCGGCCCTGCCGGCCCTGCCGGTTCAAGACAGTCTGACAGGGTGCCTCTGGAAGTCATTCATGTCTTTACAAGATTATTTTATTGTTTATTTCAGATTGAAATCCTAGGTTAAATACAGATCAATGGGGGCTAGCCTGACCTGAATGTGATAAGTAAACAACATTCTTTTTGTCATACCTATGGTATACAGCCTTTTCTAAACCAGGTGCTTCAAATCCTGAATGCTGATGGGCTGGTATATGACACTGTATACCAGCCTGTGACCATATACATTTTACTGCTCTAATTGCTTTGGTTTGTAATGAAACAAATATGTCAGTGTGGATTGTGGTGTATTGGCAATATACCACAAATCACAATCACACATTTTTGCTATCATTCATCTTCTCCCAGTAGATGAAGTCCAATGCCCTGGTCTCGTTGGCAGCTCTGCACCACTCTGTTCCTGCTCTATGTAGAACAACAGACAGTATGATTACAATACAACACACAGTAGCATAGCAATGACTATGTAATCTGATTTATCACATAACAACAAATGTATTATAATATAAACACTTATAAACAATAATAATATAAATTAAAACAGCTGGCTAACAGCTGGCTCATTATCCTCGCCACCCTCGTGCTCATCAGCGCAGTAGCTGCCTTTTAGATTGTTAACAAGGCATGGTAATTTTGGGAGGGGCTGCGGTTTCAAGCTCCGCCTCCAATGTTAGTGCTCCATACGCCCGGCTCATTCATACCGGTTAGGAAAAACAGACGAGCAACACGGGTCCCCGGCTGCGCCCCATCCCAGACGGAGGGGCTGTGGATTTGTTTTTAGGTGTTTTACCAAATAATTTCTGACTGGGACGTTAAACAGGAATTCGTGGTCTACTTGATCTCTGATCCTCGTTCTTGGAAGAAAGAGTGTAAGGCAACTTCTCTCATTTACTCTCAGCTCGCGAATGGAAAGCATCTGGAAAGACCTCTTCCTCAGCTCTACTGTGGTACCCGGAATCTAAGATTAGACGAGTTTTGTGAAGGATAATTTATTTCCAATGGATTCTTTCTTTGTTGAGGTAAGGACATATTTTTCTACTTAAGTATTTCCAGTCGTAGCGGCTCTGAAACATTGCTTCATTCCAAAGTGACCGCAGGAGCCGGGAGCGTCTGCCTTTGTTACATCTTTACGAGCCGTGAGCACTTTTACGTCTGCCAGCATTTGGGTGGCATAAGGCTTTTTTAGTCGTCATCTTCTGCTGCAAATTCAAATGTTAACGGGTTATTTCTAAAGTAAGTACGAGGTCAGGAGAACAGGTTTTTAGTACTTTTTGAAGGGCAGCGTTTGTGTTAAATATAGCAGTGGTGGCATAATTCCCAGCACGCTGCGCTTAGCTCTGTTCTGGGATAACCCGACGTGTGGACCGTCTGTCCATCGTGTTCCGTCGCGGGACGAGATAACTTGAAACTTGAAAAGTTTACTGTATTTCCACACAGCGCACGCTTTTAAATATCTGTTGTTTAAAACACCATGTTGGGCCCTCCTATCTGAAAGCTGATGTCATCAATTCAAAGAGACCAGCCACTCTGCGCCATGTCTGACATCACGGTCCCGTGGGGCCATGCCTAAGTTAAGTATTAACTTAGTAGATGCGTTCATTGGGTGTATAGACCCTGATAGGCATTGTCATACCCATGCCGCGGAGGTTAAAGTGGACATTGGGAAAAACATAGAAAGCATGTTTCTGAAGTCTACACAATGAACCCTGACTGAAACACACGATTGGTAAATCCCTGTCACCTATTAAATTTCTGTCAAGGAGTGTGCTTACATCTCCTGAACTACTAGTTCTGCTACTAGTTCTGCTACTAGTTCGTTATTGCGGCTGATTCGCACTGACTGTTTGATTAATGTAATTTTGTTTAGTTTAGAACTATTACTCCCATCTTCCTCAGCACAGTCTATCTATATTTGGAAGTTTACTTGTAACTTACGACGGAACTGAACGTGTGGATAAATGTTTTGTTCTCACATGTCCGCTTGGCCTTCTGGCATACACCGTCTGTCTAGCAGACAATTCACTCTGTCAGCAAATGTGACAATGTGTAAACATACCATGTTTATTAATAGTGCAGTAGCAGCAGGCTGCGTCAGAACCTTAAACCTAGAACCCTAACCCGGTCAGAAACCTGACTCCATCAGAATCCTAACCCTATTAGAACCACAACCCTGTTAGAACCCTGACTCTGTCAGAATCCTAACCCTATTAGAACCATAACCCTGTTAGAACCCTAACCTTGTCAGAACCCTGAATCTGTTAGAACTCTAACCCTGTCAGAACCCTGAATCTGTCAGAACCCTAACCCTAATAGATGGCCAGGCTGCATTCCATTACTTGGGAATCAACAAGTAAAGGGAGTTAAAGAAGAGGATCCCAATGACTCAGGGGAATCCAGACTTGGCAGAATGATGACACATCATCCTGTCCTGAGGGAGTACGAAACCTGGACATCAAGCTGTCATTGGAATGTGGCCTTTGCAATATAAGACAAATTCAATAAAAACCTATTTTCATTTGTACCATGATGCAGTGTGACCGTATGGCCAGGGGAGGAGAGGAGGGTAGAGAAAGGAGACAAGTTTGTAGGAGAGGTGCGACCACAGAAACGTTTGTAATGACCTGTGAAGCTCATCTGATCATTTCTGTTGCATCTATAAGAAAGTGACGGCTCTGTCAAGGATTTAACGCAGTGTTGACATCCTGAACAACACAGAACGGAGAAAATAACTTTGTTTCGATGGCTTCATAAATGTTGTGGGATTGAAGAAATTATTATACAGTTGAAATGTTTGGAGATGAAAAGCATTGAAATAAAAGCAACTTCCAAAATCTCCACTTGGATTAAAGTGGTATCATGTCTGATCTCGTAAATCAATACATTGTATATGTAAGAATCAAGCATTGACAAGCATATCCTTTTCTTGACACGCCTGTTGAATTATGTAAGAGAACATGACAATAACAGTTTGATAATGAATGAGACAGTCTAGACAGAGCAGGTGAGGACAGGTAGACTCAGGCTGTGCATGTGTTTGGTGGCCACGCCCATGCCACACCTCTTTATATCCATGTATTCATGTATGCAAATACACCAATTGTAAATATTCAAATAAATAACATGACATTTTCTTTATTTTAAATCAAAATTTTCAAACTGTACCCAATACATTTAAAACATGTACAATGGCTATGAAAACATTCAGTAAAAACAACAGTAATTTGACAGTTCATTAAATATCAGAATTCTCACCAAAACCATAACAATTTCAAAGAAATCTTATCCAGATGTATTTACTGAAGTGAGGCTGGGTTAATAGGAGAGAAGAGGCTGGGCTCTGGGCGTAGTAAGAGAGGAGAGGCTGGGCTCTGGGCGTAGTAAGAGAGGAGAGGCTGGGCTCTGGGTGTAGTAAGAGAGGAGAGGCTGGGTTCTGGGTTGTTAGTAGGAGAGGAGAGGCTGGGTTCTGGATGTGAGAGGCTGGGTTCTGGGTTGTTAGTAGGAGAGGAGAGGCTGGGTTCTGGACGTAGTAAGAAAGGAGAGGCTGGGCTCTGGATGTAGTAAGAGAGGAGAGGCTGTGTTCTGGGTTGTTAGTAGGAGAGGAGAGGCTGGGTTCTGGGTTGTTAGTAGGAGAGGAGAGGCTGGGTTCTGGATGTGAGAGGCTGGGTTCTGGGTTGTTAGTAAGAATGGAGAAGCTGGGTTCTGGGTTGTTAGTAGGAGAGGAGAGGTTGGGTTCTGGGTTGTTAGTAAGTGGATTGACGTTCCCTAGGGGCTGTTGGGTAACATCTCAGTGACACGACCAGTGAAAACCTCACCAGCTTGACCCTGAAACACTATTCTGACCTCTGAACCTCACACCAATCTACATGACCTGCCAGAGAGACAATCTGTAACTTGTTAAAATTCATCACATATAGGGGTTATGGACAGTAGGTCTATAGTGCCTTGGGGAAGTATTCAGAACTCTTCACTTTCACCACATTTAGTTTTAGACTTAATTTCTAATAGATAACCTTTATTTTTCCATCAATCTACGCACAAAACCCTAAAAAGACAAAGCAAAAGCATGCTTTTAGAATGTGTGTAAAGATAAACTGAAATATCTCATTTACATAAGCATTCAGACCTTTTGCCAGGACACACCAGATTGAACTCAAATACACTCTGTGTCCTTCTATCGTTCTTGTGATGTCTCTTGAACTTGTTTGGAGTCCACCTCTGGCAAATTCAATTGATTAGACATGATTTTGAAAGGTGAGGTCAAAAAGAACCAAATGGCAACACTAACAGATTAGAGTTTTTCTGCAGAGATGGGAGAACCTGCCAGAAGGACAAGCATCTCTGCAGCACTCCTTCAATCAGGCCTTCATGGTAGAGTGGTTAGATTGAAGTCACTCATGAGTCAAAGTCATATGACATGCCACCTGAAGGACTCTGAGAGCATGACAAAAATGGTCTAATGAGACCCAAATAAAACTATTAGGCCTGAATGTCAATTAGTATGTCTGGCAAAAACAAGGTACAGCTCATAATCTGGCTAATACCATCCCTACAGTTTAGCATGGTGGTGGGAGCATCATGCTATGTGGAAGCTTCTCAGCAGTTGGGAGACTGTTCAGGATTGAGGGAAGTTTGAACAAAGCCTTGAAGAAATCCTGAACCATAGAACACAGCCCCAGAGTGGGGCAAAGATTAATGTCAGCGCGATAGCGACCTGTTGCAACTGACAAATACTGGAGTGGCATCTGCGCAAGTCTGTGAATGTCTTTGAGTGGGCCAGCCCAAAAAAAATACATCAATTACAAATGAGGTCCATAACACCAAAAAATGTGGAGAAAGTGAAAGGGTCTGAATACTTTCCCAAGGCCCTGTACATACAGAGGATGATCTCCCTCTACCTCCTCATTACTGTCCTGTAGACCAGTGGTCTACCTCCTCGCTACTGTCCTGTAGACCAGTGGTCTACCTCCTCGCTACTGTCCTGTAGACCAGTGGTCTACCTCCTCGCTACTGTCCTGTAGACCAGTGGTCTACCTCCTCGCTACTGTCCTGTAGACCAGTGGTCTTCCTCCTCGCTACTGTCCTGTAGACCAGTGGTCTTCCTCCTCACTACTGTCCTGTAGACCAGTGGTCTACCTCCTCGCTACTGTCCTGTAGACCAGTGGTCTACCTCCTCGCTACTGTCCTGTAGACCAGTGGTCTTCCTCCTCGCTACTGTCCTGTAGACCAGTGGTCTTCCTCCTCACTACTGTCCTGTAGACCAGTGGTCTTCCTCCTCACTACTGTCCTGTAGACCAGTGGTCTTCCTCCTCGCTACTGTCCTGTAGACCAGTGGTCTTCCTCCTCGCTACTGTCCTGTAGACCAGTGGTCTTCCTCCTCACTACTGTCCTGTAGACCAATGGTCTTCCTCCAATGTGTCATCCAATGTACAATAAGCATTAATACATTAAATTGGCACTTGGTTCCACCTGTTTTAGTCTCATTAGCAATAAGTCCAAAAGCATTGATGTAACACATCACTTCCTGTTTAAGGAGGTGTGGTTATCGACCTGGCTTTATATCTGTCCCTGTTTTGAGTTCAGGGTGCTTGGGCAGTTGTTACATTTGTATCATTTGAGAGGAGCAAATCACAAGCAAAGTCATTTGTATAATTTGACGTTTCCTGTGAGAATGTCTATCACAGCCAAATCTCATTAGGCTTTGCTGTACCACAGTCTCTGTCATAGAAACAAGTAGAGTATTGTTATTCATAATTCTGTCCTGTAGACCTCCTGACTATTCTTTAGACCTCCTCACAACTGTCCTCTAGACTTTCTCCTAAACGTCCTGTAGACTTTCTCCTAAACGTCTTGTAGACTTTCTCCTAAACGTCCTGTAGAATTCCTCCTAACTGTCCTGTAGACTTCCTCCAAACTGTCCTGTAGACCTCATCCTAACTGTTCTGTAGTCTTCCTCATAACTGTCCTCTAGACTTCCTCCAAAATGTCCTGTAGACCTTCTCCTAACTGTCCTGTAGATTTCCTCCTTACTGTCCTGTCGACTTCATCCTAACTGTCCTGTAGACTTCATCCTAACTGTCCTGTAGACTTCATCCTAACTGTCCTGTCGACTTCCTCCTAACTGTCCTGTATACCTCCTCCTAACTGTCCTGTAGTCTTCCTCCTAACTGTCCTGTAGTCTTCCTCCTACCTGTACTGTAGACTTCCTCCTAAATATCCTGTGGACCTCCTCCTAACTGTCCTGTGGACCTCCTCCTAACTGTCCTGTGGACCTCTTCCTAGCTGTCCTGTAGTCTTCCTCCTAGCTGTCCTGTAGACCTCCTCCTAGCTGTCCTGTGGACCTCCTCCTAGCTGTCCTGTGGACCTCCTCCTAACTGTCCTGTGGACCTCCTCCTAACTGTCCTGTGGACCTCCTCCTAACTGTCCTGTAGACTTCCTAGCTGTACTGTAGACCTCCTCCTAAATGTCCTGTGGACCTCCTTCTAACTGTCCTGTGGACCTCCTTCTAACTGTCCTGTCGACTTCATCTTAACTGTCCTGTCGACTTCATCCTAACTGTCCTGTAGACTTCATCCTAACTGTCCTGTCGACTTCATCCTAACTGTCCTAGACTACACGTGTCGGCTGCCTGGGTTATATTCCACACTGCTGTTCTAAAGTATTCTGTTTATCGGGTGAGTGTACTTTCGTATGTCTGTCTGTGGGTGTTGGCTACTAGAGGTGTAGAGAGATGTGTGGGTGTTAGCTACTAGAGATGTGTGTCTGTCTGTGGGTGTAGGCTACTCGATGTGTGGAGAGAGGTGGGTGTAGGTTACTAGATGTGTGGGGAGATTTTGGTGTAGGCTACTAGAGATGTGGGGGTAGGTTACTAGATGTATAGAGAGATGTGGGGGTAGGTTACTAGAGATGTGGGGGTAGGTTACTAGATGTGAGGAAGAACGTTATAGGCACCCTGGTTCTTCATCTTGGTAATGGTGAATGTTAGGGGGTGTAACGGTACAGTTCGGTATGTACCGAAACCTTTAAGTCACGTTCAGTACGATTTCGGAACCGTGGAAAAAACAGGCAAAACATGCAAAACTATTAGCTAGCAACCAGGAACCCAAAGCTAACGTTAGCACGACTAAGAATAATGTCAAACTCTGAGATAGCGCTCTGAGTTAGCGTAATTCTATTTTTCATATTATTATTCGGAACGTCACTCTCTATCGGGCATTGGTGCGAAACCGCTTTCTGATCAGTGAGGAATTGCAAAATGCTGTAATTGTTTTTTTTACTGAAAAGAATCCAACCTGCTGCATGCTTTAAATGCAGTGGCAATGGGCAGAGTTTAACTTCGAAATAAATTAAAATATAGGTTGTTTTGCATGTTTTTTTCCACTTTACCCAAATCGTACTGAACATGATTTAAAAGTTTCGGTGCGTACCACGTACCGTGACTTCTGCATATCATTACACCCCTAGTGAATGTTATAACCACCCTGGTTCTTCATCTTGGCGATGAGGAAGAATGTTATAGCCACCCTGGTTCTTCATCTTGGTAATGGTCAATGTTATAACCACCCTGGTTCTTCATCTTGGTAATGGTGAATGTTATAGCCACCCTGGTTCTTCATCTTGGTGACAATGGTGAATGATATAACCACCCTGGTTCTTCATCTTGGTAATGGTGAATGTTATAACCACACTAGTTCTTCATCTCGGTGATGATGGTGAATGATATAACCACCTTGGTTCTGCATCTTGGTGATGTGCGAGAATGTTATAACCACCTTGGTTCCTTATCTCAGTGATGATGGTTAATGTTATAACCAACCTGGTTCTTCATCTTGGTGACGAGGGAGAATTTTATAGCCACCTTAGCTCTTCATCTTGTGATGAGAGAAAATGTTACAAAACCCCCTTGGTTCTTCACTTATTGCAAAACTGGATTTATCCTTACAGTCATTTTGCAACTGGTGTTAGTCATGGTAAGGGACACTGAATGACTCACAACCTAAACAACTCTTCACATTCCTCTCTTTCAGAGAAATTCCCCTCTCAGGATTCCGAGATTCCCAACCCTGACCCTTAGATTCCAGGTCATGGCCATGCCACCCCACCCACCCCCCACCCCCCGGTGGTCTGAGGTGGCAAGGCCTTAGGTTTCACACCCTACTCTCTTCTCCCCACCCTAACCCAACTCCTGAACCCAGTCAGGCACAGACATAGCTGACAGTCTTCGGTATCGCCAGTGACTTTGAAGCAGGAAGCATGTGGCTGACCAGCCGAGTAACACTCAGCATTCTTTGATTAAATGGGGAACCTGATCAAGCCCAGCCCACCCCTGAGACTGCGGACATTTCTTTTTTCTCTTACCTCTGTCTCACTCTTTCTCTTTCTTTGTCTTTCTCTGTTGCTGTCTCTCCCCCCCTTTCTCCAGCAGCTGTGTTGGCATTTAAATTACGCTGGGAGTTATGCCCATATCAAGGGAACATTTTAGAAAATTGCAACGGGTCACAAATCTTGCTGCTGTGATTGAACAATGTGTCAATTAACAATTATACCTGACAGATACAGGAGTGCGTCACTGTTTGAGTTGATTTCAAATTCTTTGTTTGCCTGTATGATATAAGGAAAATGTATGTGTCTCTATTGTTGTTACACATTTTGCAAGAGGTTAGGAAGTGTAGCTCATCTTCCACATCATTTTGTAGGCAGTGGGCACATAGTCAGTGTCCTATAGTGGCGTCTCTCTGTGTCCTATAGTGGCGTCTCTCTGTGTCCTATAGTGGCGTCTCTCTGTGTCCTATAGTGGCGTCTCTCTGTGTCCTATAGTGGCGTCTCTCTGTGTCCTATAGTG
>JACXGI010021016.1:0-10565 GCA_016801175.1 Esox masquinongy | reverse complement strand
ATTACCATGGACCTCAATATTATCATCACTTTATTTAATGCTGATTATTACCATGGACCTCAATATTATCATCACTTTATTTAATGCTGATAATTACCATGGACCTCAATATTATCATCACTTTATTTAATGCTGATAATTACCATGGACCTCAATATTATCATCACTTTATTTAATGCTGATAATTACCATGGACCTCAATATTATCATCACTTTATTTAATGCTGATAATTACCATGGACCTCAATATTATCATCACCATATTTAGTGCTGATACGGTATGAAACATGCCACATTGATATGCAGTATTGAGGTTTATTCCATCATTGAACTACTATGCTACGAATAACTTCTCCACAATAAACTACTAGGCTGCTACTAGTACCAACAACTCCTAATATTGCTAAAACTAAAACAGCTTTTAAGACTTGTATTGTAATGTCCACTAGCAGGGTACTCCTACAGGGCTGCTACTACTGTTAGCTTCTTTGCTATTTACTACTATTCTGCTTCTGCGCTGCGCTGCTATTTCTAAGTAGGTCCTCGCTACCCGATATCTCTATAAACATTGACGTTGTGTCTATGATTGTGTATACACTTGTGATCAAAAGTTTGCATACCCTTGGAGAATTGGTAATATATGTACCATTTTTAAAGAAAACATGAGTGAGCAGGCAAAACACGTCTTTTATTTCTAATGGGATTCACATTCAACTGTAGGTCATAACAGAATGGCACAATCATAAAACAAAACATGTCAGCAAAGGAAAAAATGAACTGTTATGACTATCTATTAGTTCTTAATACTGTGTATTGCCCCGTTTAGCATCAATGACAGCGTGCAGTCTTTTGTATAGTTGTCTATGAGGCCCCAAATTCTTGCAGGTGGTCTAGCTGCCCATTCGTCTTGGCAAAATGCCTCCAGGTCATGCAAAGTCTTTGGTCGTCTTGCATGAACCGCACGTTTGAGATCTCCCCAGATTGGCTCGATGATATTAAGGTCAGGAGACTGTGATGGCCACACCAGAACCTTCACCTTTTTCTGCTGTAACCACTGGAGGGTCAACTTGGCCTTGTGCTTAGGGTCATTGTCGTGCTGGAAAGTCCAAGAGGGTCCCATGCACAGCTTTCGTGCAGAAGAATGCAAATTGTCTGCCAGTATTTTCTGATAACATGCTGCATTCATCTTGCTCTCAATTTTCACAAGATTCCCTGTGCCTTTAGAGCTCACACACCCCCAAAACATCAGTGAGCTACCACCATGCTTCACAGTGGGGATGGTATTCTGTTCACTATAGGCCTTATTGACCCCTCTCCAAACATAGCTCTTATGGTTGTGACAATAAAGCTCTATTTTGGTCTATTCACTCCAAATTACAGTGTGCCAGAAACTGTGAGGCGTGTCAAGGTGTTGTCGGGTATATTGTAACCAAGCTTTTTTGTGGCATTGGTGTAGTAAAGGCTTCTTTCTGGCAAGTCGACCATGCAGCTCATTTTTGTTCAAGTATCGTCGTATTGTGCTCCTTGAAACAACCACACTGTCTTTTTCCAGAGCAGCCTGTATTTCTCCTGAGGTTACCTGTGAATTTTTCTTTGTATCGTGAACAATTCTTCTGGCAGTTTTGGCTGAAATCTTTCTTGTCTACCTGACCTTGGCTTGGTATCAAGAGATCCCTGAATTTTCCACTTCTTAATAATTGATTGAACAGTACTGACTGGCATTTGCAAGGCTTTGGATATCTTTTTATATCCTTTTCCATCTTTATAAAATTCCATTAACTTGTTTCGCGGGTCTTTTGACAGTTCTTTTCTGCTCACCATGGATCAGTATCTAGCCTGCTCAGTGCATCCAAGTGAGAGCTAACAAACTCATTGACTATTTATACACAGACACTAATTGCAATTTAAAAAGCCACAGGTGTGGGAAATTCACCTTTAATTGCCATTTTCACCTTGTGTGTCACCTTGTGTGTCTGTAACAAGGCCAAACATTCAAGAGTATGTAAACTTTTGATCAGGGCCATTTGGGTGATTTCTGTTATCGTTATGATTTAAAAAGGAGCCAAACAACTATGTGATAATAAATGGTTTCATATGATCACAACCTTAAATAAAAGACATTTTTTATTTATCAGTCATATTTTCATAATCAATGCCAAAATTTCACAATTTCTGCCAGGGTATGCAAACTTATGATCACAACTGTGTGTGTGTGCGTGTGTGTATATATTTGTATGTGTTATTATGACCGAGGTGTTGTTGCCTATGTTTAACAGTGTTCCTCCCTGTGTGTCCTCCTCCAGACACTCCTCTGTTGGTGAGGAGCAGCAGTGATTCTGCCCTGAGCCCCCCGGTGGAGACCTCACATCACAGCCACCCTCAGGACCCCCCCTGCAGGCCCCGTGCTCCCCAGACGGTAGGACGTGGTCCCTCGCTGTACCGTTCTCTACCTTCATCCACCCCACCGGCACACCTCTCTAAAACACCGCCGTAATCACCCTCGCCCCTGACGTCCTAACCAGCCACACCGCCGTAATCGAGTAGTTGACGTATATTCACTCATAGTGGCACCGAACCTGTTTGGGTTTAGCCACAGGCACCGTTTGTTTCTGTTCAACTCTGCCATAGCTTTCTGAATAGGCTGAGTGTTCTGGTTCGTGGTTTGCCCAGTGAGTTGCCAGTCGGAGGGCTTTCTGGTGGCTGTACGTCGGTGTCTTTGGTGACGTTTGACCAGCTCAGGTAAATTGCTGGTGAACCGGCGGCTGTCGCAGTTTTTGAAATCTAATTTTGCCATGTGAAGCAGTGACGGGTCGGCTGAGGTTTCTGCTGAATCCGCCGAGGTGAACGTGGCAGGCATGTTAGTGGGGATAATATGGATGTGAGTATCCTCTTATTCATCAATTTAAGGTTTCTATCTGATATTTTCCTGAATTATTCAATAGAGATTCAAGGCTTCCAGCTGTTATTGAACGGAGGTAGGTGTTCTGGTCAATCACCTAGTAACAAACTCCGAGGAAAGGTCAGGGGTCAGAAACTGGTGAGGGTCTGGAGAGAGCTGATGGAAGACAGACACGGGCAGAGTATTGTTTTTAGAGAATTTGACTTTTACAGGTAAATTGTTTAGGCAAACACAGAGCATCGGAAGATTCTCTTTACGATACCTGACCCCCCACTGTGGACCTGTCTTGGCGGATTATGTCGCAGCCAGGAACGGGGACTTCTGAGATCGTGGCAATTACTGAAGCCAGGATTCTGATGTGGTCGATACGTCGCACCAATCCTGTCTGCTCATCAAGTTCGGACTTTGGATATTAATATGCATGAATTATCCAGTGACAGCTTGTTAGGGTTCTGCAAGACAGTCTACAGGGCCAGGATGTAACTGGACGATGAGGCTGTCAGTCTACAGGGCCAGGATGTAACTGGACGATGAGGCTGTCAGTCTACAGGGCCAGGATGTAACTGGACGATGAGGCTGTCAGTCTACAGGGCCAGGATATAACTGGACGATGAGGCTGTGACAGTCTACAGGGCCAGGATGTAACTGGATGATGAGTCTGTGACAGTCTACAGGGCCAGGATGTAACTGGACGATGAGGCTGTCAGTCTACAGGGCCAGGATGTAACTGGATGATGAGGCTGTGACAGTCTACAGGGCCAGGATGTAACTGGATGATGAGGCTGTGACAGTCTACAGGGCCGGGATGTAACTGGACGATGAGGCTGTGACAGTCTACAGGGCCAGGATGTAACTGGATGATGAGGCTGTGACAGTCTACAGGGCCAGGATGTAACTGGATGATGAGGCTGCGACAGTCTACAGGGCCGGGATGTAACTGGACGATGAGGCTGTGACAGTCTACAGGGCCAGGATGTAACTGGACGATGAGGCTGTGACAGTCTACAGGGCCAGGATGTAACTGGATGATGAGGCTGTGACTGAGAGGTTTGAGTGCCTGGCTGACTGTCAGTTACCAGACAGTTCAATCATCAATCAAATTTATTTTATAAAGCCCTTTGTACATCAGCAGTTGTCACAAAGTGCTTTTACAAGACACCCATCCTGACTGGAGCAAGCAACAACAGTGTTGAAGCACAGTGGCTAAGAAAAAACCCCTAGTAGGGTCCAAACATAGAAAGAGACCTAGAGAGGAACCAGACTCTAAGGGGTGGCCAGTCCTTTTCTGGGTGTGCTGGGTGAGAGTTATAGGTGTACTTGAACTTTTGGGCCATGTTGGCGTGTATGCATGTTCATAAACGCTTGTGGTCTGTGTCCGGAATCCAAGTCAGCTGCATGACCAGCGGGACGGGGGCAGGGGCAGTCAGGTGGGGGTGAGCAGTTATTGAGTGCCTTAGCATGGAAGCATCTCGGACCACTATAAATGCATATATAACATATAACAGCATGCTATAACTGTTATAACTGGCTAATTCCACCGCAGACCGATTAGTTCCACCACAGACAGGTCAGTGGTTCATAAAGGTCGAGCTTGCGCCCCGTTACTCCAACCCTGGCCTTCCTGTTGCCCCCTAACCCATCAGTTCAGCTGCCCACCCCCCACCCCTGCCCAGTCCACCAGTTGTGCGGTCTTCCTCTCTGTTGTTTTGGATTAGAGAACAAGAAATGAACATTCCACAGGTATCATGTGACCCCGCTTTGATTGTCTTTGTCAGTGTCGGGGTAATTTATCTGTTCGGGCACGTGGGGGGAGGGGGGAGGCTGTGGTATTCCTTTGTCTGGGTGCTTCAGATGTCAGTGGCTCCTATCCTGTTGGTTGCCTGCATCCAAAATGGCATCCATTTTCCTTTAGTGTGCTACTTCTGAACCGCTACTCATGGCGCCCTGGTCGAAAGAAGTGCACTACACATTTACTATGGGGCCATTTGGGAGGCTGGTGATTACTCCTCTCTTTCATCTGGACCCAGACTGTCAGATAGAGTTCTGTAACAAAGACAGATGCCTCAGATCCCTTTCTCGTCTTTCTCCGGGGGTCAGGGGTCGCACATCTGTCCCTGTGCTGACCTTCCTCCTGCTTTCACCAGCCTCACCCTCCTCTCCACCTACCTCCGTCCTCCTGACCTCCCGTACCCCCCCAAGGGCTTCAGGAAGTCTTGTCTCGCTACGTGAGAAGAGCGTGACACAGAATCCAGACAGATCTGAGATTGTTCTACTAGAATTTTTGTCCAACACTCTTGGGGCCGTGTCAGTGTTCCGGAACCTTATATATACAGATAGCATTCCAGCAGAACAGAGGGGAGGGGCAAGAACACTACACCTTTGTTCTGCTCTGTTGTTGTTTGTGTACTCATTAACCGGCGGCGTGCAGGAGTTATTATCTCCAGGCTGGCCCACACCTGCGCCTTCACACTGCTCCACGTCACCTCTTCTATACCTTCATCGTCCACGCCTTCATCATCTGCACCACATCATCCATCCCTTAGCCCAACCGCACACCCTCATAATAAAGTACTTGATGGAATAGAGAAGCAGCTGGTTTTACCTGGGTTTTGTTGATGGTTTCTGTAATGTGGTGCTGGGCTAACCTCTAATGTAGCTGACTGATTGAATTGAGGGAAGTAGTGAGCAGATGAGCACGCACATGAAGACACAAACACACACACTGAGGAATGTTTCAAGACATACTACCCCATTTTTCTCCCCTTCCCAATTTGAGTTAATTTGTGAGTATGACCGTGGCACATTACAACTCCACAGTAGGCTCAGGAGAGTTGAAGATCATGGTGTGGCATTCTTCCTATCACAGTGCTCTACCTAAAGCAGTAAATCCAAGTGCAGTGCAAAACAATGCACAACGTTAAGTAACCTTTTCCCCCATCAGAGCTGTACTACATGTGTGTCATGGCCTCTACAATCAGATGGAATTTCAGCCTGACTCCCTGATTTTTTTTTTAAAGATATGTTGTGGTATGGATTTGTGGCAGATTTCAAACTTTTGTCCCCTAGTCACATGAACAAATGCAATGTAGGGCACAACCCTGGGCCACAATACTCTTAATCAGAGACCCTACTGAAGAGTTCAGTCTTCAGTAGACACTTAATCATAGACCGTACTGAAGGGCTGAGTCTTCAGTTGACGCTTAATCGTAGACCGTATTGAAGAGATGAGTCTTCAGTAGAAGCTTAATCATAGACCGTACTGAAGAGCTGAGTCTTCAGTAGACGCTTAATCATAGACCGTACTGAAGAGCTGAGTCTTCAGTAGACGCTTAATCATAGACCGTACTGAAGAGATGAGTCTTCAGTAGACGCTTAATCATAGACTGTACTGAAGAGATGAGCCTTCAGTAGAAGCTTAATCATAGACCGTACTGAAGAGCTGAGTCTTCAGTAGACGCTTAATCATAGACCGTACTGAAGAGCTGAGTCTTCAGTAGACGCTTAATCATAGACCGTACTGAAGAGATGAGTCTTCAGTAGACACTTCATCATAGACCGTACTGAAGAGATTAGCCTTCAGTAGACACTTAATCATAGACCGTACTGAAGAGATTAGCCTTCAGTAGACACTTAATCATAGACCGTACTGAAGAGATTAGCCTTCAGTAGACACTTCATCATAGACCCTACTGAAGAGATTATCCTTCAGTAGACACTTAATCATAGACCGTACTGAAGAGATTAGCCTTCAGTAGACATTTAAGGGTTAAGACTGAGTCTGTGTCAGACATTAATCATCATTCCACAATAATGGAGCCGTTTATTTAGAAATTCTGGGTGCAGTAAAGGGTCCTGCGTTTGTATAGGTGTATACAGTGGATATAAAAGTCTACACACCCCTGTTAAAATGCCAGGTTCTTGTGATGTAAAAGAATGAGACAAAGGTAAATCATGTCAGAACTTTTTCCACCTTTAATGTGACCCATAACGTGAACAATTCAATTGAAAAACAAACTGAAATCTTTGAGGGGGAAAAATAAAAAGGAAAAAACTCACAAAAACCTGGTTGCATAAGTGTGCACACCCTTAAACTAATACTTTGTTGAAGAACCTTTTGATTTTATTACAGCACTCAGCCTTTTTGGGTAGGAGTCTATTAGCATGGCACATCTTGACGTGGCAATATTTACCCACTCTTCTTTGCAAAAGCGCTCCAAATCTGTCAGATTGCGAGGACATCTCCTGTGCACAGCCCTCTTCAGATCACCCCACAGATGTTCAATTGGATTCAGGTCTGGACTCTGGCTGGGCCATTCTAAAACGTTAATCTTCTTCTGGTGAAGCCATGCTTTTGTGGATTTGGATGTGTGCTTTGGGTCATTGTCATGCTGAAAGGTGAACTTCCTTTTCATCTTCAGCTTTCTAACGGACGCCTGAAGGTTTTGTGCCAAAATTGCCTTGTATTTGGAACTGTTCATAATTCCCTCCACCCTGACTAAGGCCCCGGTTCCAGCTGAAGAAAAACAGCCCCAAAGCATGATGCTGCCACCACTATGCTCCACTGTGGGTGTGATGTTCTTTGGGTGATGTGCAGAGTTGTTTTTGCGCCAAACATACCTTTTGGAATTATGGCCAAAAAGTGCAACCTTGGTTTCATCAGACCATAACACATTTTCCCACATGCTTTTGAGGGACTTGATGTTTGTTTTTTCAAACTTCAGCCGGGCTTGGATGTTTTTCTTTGTAAGAAAAGGCTTCCGTCTTGCCACCCTACACCATAGCCCATTCATATGAAGAATACGGGAGACTGTTGTCACATGCAGCACACAGCCAGTACTTGCCAGAATTCCTGTAGTTCCTTTAATGTTGCTGTAGGCCTCTTGGAAGCCTCCCTGACCAGTTTTCTTCTAGTCTTTTCATAAATTTTGGAGGGACGTCCAGTTCTTGGTAATGTCTCTGTTGTGCCATATTTTCTCCACTTGATGATGACTGTCTTCACTGTGTTCTATGGTACATTTAATGCTTTGGAAATTATTTTGTACCCTTCTCCTGACTGATATCTTTCAACAATGAGATCCCTCTGATGCTTTGGAAGCTCTCTTCGGACCATGGCTTTTGCTCTGAGATTTAACTGAGAAAATCCCACTAGAACAGCTGGACTTTATTTGTGATAAATCAGAGTCACTTTAAATGATGGCAGGTGTGTAATGACTTCTATTTAACATTAGTTTGAATGTGATTGGTTAATTCTGAACACAGGCACATCCCCAGTTATAAAAGGGTGTGCACACTTATGCAACCAGCTTATTGTAAGGTTTTTATTTTTCATTTTTCCCCCTCAAAGATTTCAGTTTGTTTCAATTGAATTATTCACCTTATAGGTCACATTAACAGTGGAAAACGTTCTGACATGATTTATCTTTGTCTCATTCTTTTGCATCACAAAAACCTGGCATTTTAACAGGGGTGTGTAGACTTTTTATATCCACTGTATATGGCTGGACCAGTTGAGAGGTAAGTAGGAGCAAGTCCATGTAACGCAGGTTACCAGTAAACTGAAAAGAGAAGAGCATTGCAATAGTCTAACCTTGTAAAAAAAAATTGGGATTTTCTTTTCTGCATAATTTTCCTGCCTAGAAAATCCCAGAAATGTAAAAAGAGAGAAATGCTTGGAGAAATATCTATCAAAATTGCAATGCCCGTTTATGTAGCAATCATTGTACCTATTCCAGTAACATTTTTAAGAAGAGTGCAAAATTAGGTTAAACACCCTTGTAATAAAATGGCAATGGCCAATATGTGATTTAAACAAGCAATCTCCAGAAGAGGGCCATGCTTTGCCGGTTCCTGGCATAAAATGTTTGAAAAAATTAGACTGTAGTAGTGACTTTGACTGTAGGAGTGACTTTGACTGTTGGAGTGACTTTGACTGTTGGAGTGACTTAGACTGTAGGAGTGACTTAGACTGTAGGAGTGACTTAGACTGTAGGAGTGACTTTGACGGTAGGAGTGACTTTGACGGTAGGATTGACTTTTACTGTAGGATTGACTTTTACTGTAGGAGTGACTTTTACTGTAGGAGTGACTTTTACTGTAGGAGTGACTTTGACGGTAGGAGTGACTTAGCCTGTAGGAGTGACTTAGCCTGTAGGAGTGACTTAGCCTGTAGGAGTGACTTTGACTGTAGGCGTGACTTTGACTGTAGGCGTGACTTAGCTGGTAGGAGTGACTTTGACGGTAGGAGTGACTTTGACTGTAGGAGTGACTTTGACGGTGGGAGTGACTTTGACTGTAGGAGTGACTTAGCCTGTAGGAGTGACTAATGCCACGTACACACTTGCTCAACTCACAGATCGCTCAATCTCTGGCGAGCTGTCGCTGAGCCTTCGCTAGCGTGCACACTGCCCACTTGGGCAGGGCGTATCTTCCTAATCTATGCCAGCGACAACCAGTATAGGGGAAACATCTGTCTCTGCAAATATTAATAAGTATTTAGTATTTGGGTGACTTCACTACTAAAAATGTATTACAACAGTGCCAAGTCAGTGATTTGTCAATGTTCAAATAGCAACTGTACCAGTGTACCAGTGACTTGGACTGCACCAATTTAACTGTATTTATATTTATATTCAGAGGCCCAGGGATGACGTTAGGTTATGTAGGCTAAGGCCTGGGTTGTTTGGACAGCATTCAGAGGCCCAGGGATGACGTTAGGTTATGTAGGCTAAGGCCTGGATTGTTTGGACAGCATTCAGAGGCCCAGGGATGACGTTAGGTTATGTAGGCTAAGGCCTGGATTGTTTGGACAGCATTCAGAGGCCCAGGGATGACGTTAGGTTATGTAGGCTAAGGCCTGGATTGTTTGGACAGCATTCAGAGGCCCAGGGATGACGTTAGGTTATGTAGGCTAAGGCCTGGAATGTTTGGACAGGTGTCTGTGTTTCCATGTAGGACTATGGCTGCATCCCAAATGTGGCCGTATTCCCTATGTAGGGCACTACTTAAGACCATGTGGCTAGGGCACCATGTAGGGTGTCATTGGGGAGTGTATATGGACTAAGGCCCCAGATGGAGTTCAGATTCAATTCCACCATCTGAAGGTCTTTTCATTTCATCCCAGACCATCTCGAACTTTCTCAAACCTTTGCAACCCTGGCCTCTGACCAGAAAGCAGACTTTGAAGTGGGGAAGGAAAGGCTCACAGTTTGTCAAAGTAAATACACTTCTTAGAAGATCCACTGAGATGTTAAACAGAGAACCTCTGTAATGTAGTACTTGAATTTCGTAGGCTAAAGTGACCCTTTCCTGGTCTTCTCTATCATTCAGGATGATATTTTCTCTTGTGTACCGCTTGACAAACACTGGATCATGTAACCACGACACACCTCTTCAAATCCTGCTTCTGAGATATGGCTGTTATTTGTATTTATAGGGAAGCAACTAGGTTCCTAATTCATTATTACTCCCTGCTGAGCCAATTAGACCCTGGTGTTGGTTGTGCTGGGTCTTGTCTCTGTGGATCTGAAGAGGTGGGCAGGTGATCTGCTCCCAGGAGGCTCAGTTGGTAGACACTTGCCTTGCCAGAATTGTGGGTTTGAATCCCAGGGTGGTGGGTTTGAATCCCAGGGTGGTGGGTTTGAATCCCAGGGTGGTGGGTTTGAATCCC
>JACXGI010021015.1:0-10596 GCA_016801175.1 Esox masquinongy | reverse complement strand
GGATTGTTTTCCTGCCTGTTGGGCCCTGTCCGGGGCCTCCCCCGGATAGGGCCACAGTGTCACTGGACCCCCCTGTCTCAGCCCCAAGGTCTTACGCTGCTATATTATTGTGCTGGGGAGTAGGGTCAGTTCTCCTTCTCCACTATAAATCCTTGTAGATCTAAGGAATGCATTTTCTAAATTTTTCCTGTCTCCTGCCGTTTTAAACTTAGGAGGACATGAGGTCCTGGCCCGCACCTGAGGAGTACCAGGCTTGAAAGACCTTTTGCTGTCCCGGTCCAAAGTCCTCCTGGTTGTGTTGCAAGACGATACCTGACGATTTCAGCTGCCACTGTGCTGACACCTCCCCCTCCTCATGTTGTCCCTGTCCTTGTCCATCTGGTCATGCTTCCGACCTGGACTAAGTTTAAATAGACTCTGGACTCAGCCCACATGCACTTATTAATTATTACAATTGTACTCTTAATATGTTTACCCGGTACAGCCAGAAGAGGACTGGTCACCCCTCTGAGCCTGGGTCCTCTCTAGGTTTCTTCCTAAATTTCGGCCTTCTTAGGGAGTTTTTCCTAGCCACTGAAATTCAACACTGCTGTTGTTTGCTCCTTGGGGTTTTAAGGCGGGTGTTTTGTAAAAGCACTTTGTGACAACTGCTGATGTAAAAAGGGCTTTATAAATAAATTTGATTGATTGATTGATTGATTGATTGAGTTGATTGAAATTTTTGTATTATTATTATTTCCGTGGCAAAATTTTACTTCTATTCTGATTTAACTCAAGATGGTGGCGATGTATCTAAATGTGATACAACATTAAAGAATGTCTAATATAGCATTTCGTTTCATATTTATAATAATAAATCCCTCAAAGTGAACAGAAACAACACATGTTAAAGAGTTTAAGAGACTGTATGGGGAGGTGATGTGTTTGTGTTTGGGGAGAGGTGGTGTTTGTTTTGTGGAGAGAGTTTAAATATGGGGAAGCGCTTTATAGGGGGGAGGGCCAAGCTCTTATCAGAACTACCATTAGAACGATACGCAATGACAAGACTTGCGTTGCTGGAACAAGATACACTAACAGAAGGAGCAAAGCAGTTGACAGAGAAGGGTCCCCCCCTCACAAATACACACACACTCACGCATATATATTAACAGTAGGACCTGTTGTTCTGTCCCTGAACAAGACATTTGACCCTAATGTCTCCAAGGTTTTAGATAAGTCTGTTGTCCTTTTGTTTGAAAGAGTTAAAAGAAAAACATGATTCGTTGTCTGCAGCCAGGATTTTTAGATTATGCATTTATTTTTGGATTTGTATTTTGTATTTTTTGGGGGCATTTTGGAAAGTTCATTATCCATATTGGATGAACCATTTACAAATTACAGCATATTTTCTACAATGTCCCACCAGTTTAGTTTATGAAAAATATTTGGACATTTTACCATTTGGAGCAAAAAAATAATTCTATATGCAGTAAAGTCTCTGGAACAAGGAAGTGGTTTTGGATTTACTCCAGGACACACACAGGCTGATCTACAATGTTAAGGGTGAACACAGTATGTTGGGGAAATGGACAATGAGGGGAAAAAAACTAATTCTCAAAGAATAAAATACATTTTTACCCATCCTTAAAACAAAAGAAATTTTATGGAAGATTTGGTAAATATTTTAGAATTTTCTTTTATGCACAATAACACTGAAGGCACTTCTATTGTAATATCAAATAATTTGCCATTACTTTTTCTGGACAGCTAAATAGATCCTATAACGGCATAATAAAATAAAAAACAATCTCTTTGTAACGGTGGTGGTAGTGGAGGAACCAGTGGTGGTAGTGGAGGAACGCTGAACCTCACCGTAACGTGACACTCTGCAAAAGTCATCTTAAAACAATTCCATAATGTTAACTTTTAACATAATTCAGTGCCTTGGAACTTCATGTATTATACAGCCTATTTTCCTTAACCTTTTAAGGGTGCCAATCATTTTAGAGGTGTCTGTATAACAAACCATTTTGAAATGTAGACCCTGATGTCATTCCAGGCAGCTTTATGTGTTAGATGAATATCCTCTAGACCCTTTTCTACTCTCTATTCTCTCTTTATTTTCTATGATTTGATGTTTATTGATTTATTTTAACATAGCACATTTTTTTAAAGTGTGTTTTAAATTAAAATGTATAATTAGTCATTATGATAATAATGTTACAGCTTCTAGAGTGCTTTGGTGTGTTTATTTAATCAGACTCCAAGAAACATGGTTTGATGAAAACGACACAGATATTAACTTGATTTAATTGTATTGATTTGATTGGTAATACTGTGTTTGAGAGAGACAGCTAGATAGAGAGACAGAGTGAGAGACAGTGAGAGAGAAAGAGACACAGAGACGAGGGGAAGAGAGACACAAAATAGAGAAAAGAGGACAATATTGAGTTATGGAAGTTACAGGTGTTTGTGTAATGAGTATGATTTGAAATGATCTTGTTTGATGAAGACTTCAGTAATCAGTACAACACAATCAAAAGTATTTTATAAAGCCCTTTTTACATCAGCATTTGTCATAGAGTGTTTATTCAGACACCACCCATTTCTCTATAATGGTCTTGCCTGCCCCAGACAGAATGCAGTTGTTCAGGGTCTCAGCGGTAGAAGAGCATCACAGCAGCTTCAGTGATCTCCTTGGATGCGCTCCAGCCTGCGTTGGTGCCGTAGCCCTCCCAGTCAAAGGCAGGGAAGTCCCCACACTGTCTAGGGCCAGCCTCAGGGAAGAATCCTCCTCCTCCGATACAGTACTACACACACAAATTCACACGTTGCATATGTTTACATGAGCTGCATTATGTTGAATCAACCTGGATATCCATTCTTGTGTGGAGCGAAACCCCACTCACGTGTTCAGTGTTGCAGCCAGTGGGTTTGACCCCGGAGCAGATGGCCATTGCTGCTCGCTCTGTGTTGACTGCTCTGAATGTGATGAAGCCTGGCAGGAACTCACCTGACACAGAAACATCATAGTAAGTGTTATATTAACTTCAGCTGGAGCAGCCGACAACTTTTACTGAGAAGTGCTTGAAAGCCAAGAAACATTTTACAAATCATTCACACATTATTTCAGATCCTTTAGAAACTCTACCACACCATTCGCACATTTCACATTGAATGGAATGCATATAAATTAGGGATTGTATTTCCCTTATCTACAATTGTCAAAATCACAGAGCAAGCAAATTGACCTACAAATGTAGCATTTTAAAATCAATCAAATGTATTTTGTAAATCCCTTTTTACATCAGCAGTGGCCAAAAAGTGAATTTTCAGACACCCAGGCTGAATCCGCAAAGGGCAAGTAACAACATGTTGCATTCATTTTTGATGTTGGATAAAAACATCAGTATCTGTAGGTTCCCTCTGTTGGATGGAAAACAACGAGCACCAACAAGCTTCCAAGAGGACTTTGGGACCAGTCTGTGGAAAGACACAGGTCAGGGAATGGGCCCTGAATATTCCTTGGGCGATGGTCAAGATGGCTTTTATGGCCAAGACTGGTCAAAGTCTGCATGTGAGATTATATAGCAATGTGGCAAAAATGTTTGTGATCTGACAACAATAAAATTGAAGTTTTTGGCCTAAATGCAAAGCCTTTTGGTCCACACTTAGAAAATCCCCCAAAGAACACCATCCCTACTGTGAAGCAAGGTGGTGGCAAGGATCTTGGGCCATAATCGTGAATTGAGGAGGGAGAACATTTTAGTAAAATATGGGTAACATAAATGTTGAGTTTTTTTTAAGAATTTGAAGTCCTATTCATGTGTTAACAGAACGACATCTTTGGATGCCAGGTCCCACTGCATTTAACAACTGTTTTTTACCTCTGGGATTAGACCCATAGAACATGGCGGTGGTTTCCCTTGTGCCCAGGTCATATACCACTGGGATGGACGGTCCCAGGTTGACATTGCATTGTCCAATACCATACCTCACTGGATAACTCTGTATGGACAGAGAAACGACATGAACTGTCACATTGTCTGTCTTCCTGCGTGTGTGTGTGTGTGTGTGGGTCTGTCTGTGTCTTCTACCTTGAACAGTCCATATAGGTTTGCTCCATATTGAGTTAAGAACCTGGTCTCAGTGTGGTAATGGAGGATAGAGCTGCTTCTCCAGTTTGAATACAGAGCTCTGTTAGGAACGTGCCAGACAGACATGTCCTCTGCCATGATGTCATAATACCCAGGGTTCTGAGGGGGGGAACAGATTTGGTCTGATTTGTAAAGTGTTCTGAAGGAAACAGAAGAGTCCTCTGTGTGTCTTCAGAGGAATGTTCTACCTTGAAGTCATCGGAGGTAGCGCCCTCTGCTGTCCCGAAGGTGTTAGTGTTCTCTCAGTTCCCATCTCCTCCTGGGTTGTTGATGTCTATATAAACTCAATATATCAAAATACCCTGAGAAATCTAAGCATAGTGAAAAAGGTTGTATCTGTATTTGTTATTTACAGGTACTTGCTATAAGGAGTACAAGTGTTTTTGTACTGGCACGATGCCCTGCCAAGCTTGACTGCTTAATTTCATACTATGGGGTAAATTAAATATATTTCACTGACCATTATTGATGTCATGTTTGTCTTTGAGTTGTTTACAGCTGCGCACGTTGAAGTTTCTGAAACGTCCATTCCCTGCAAAAGACGGGTCACGACCTCCGGTTCCTTCATTGACGTTGTTGATCACAATGTCTTGGAGAGGAACGAAAAAAATATACCAAGAGTTATACTCTAATGCAGCCCAAATCCCCAAAGAGCAAGCAACAACAAGAATTTATGCCCAGTGGCCAGGAAAACCTCTGTAGTAGGGTCAGAACATAGGAAGAAACCTAAATAAGAGGCAGACTCTGAGGGATTCGGACAGAAGACCTTATGGTACAGATACTCAGTACTAGTGACTACTAACTTGAATTAATTGGTTCACATCCTCCTCCAATCAGACACAGCGTAAGGACCACCACCAGAGTCTTCATGACTGAGGGGGACCATGACAACCGTTAAATACATCCTCCTCCAATCAGAGACACATCAACATATCAACAACAGGAAACAGACACACGGTCCCAAATAGCACATTTCCTGAAATGCCCGGTTTTTCTAACAAGTTGAGTGTGACAGTATATGTGTCCTTGTCATCAGCAGGAACTGAGGAGTGTAAGAATAAAAACAACATGAAAGGAGCAAAGTCTGAGTAAAAAGTCTTGCATTTTGAAGACAGACTTACAAAATGCCTTTAATGTTTTGTAAAAGGCCCCAGTGGTCTTGTGAATGCTGTTTTAAACATGTAAAACATTGTTCTATATATTGATAAAAATCTAAATAATCCCAAATTTATAAATTATTTATAAAATGTTGTGGCCGCAGTAACATCACCTGTCATCGTAGTCTTGGACCTCTCTTGCAGGAGTCTTGTTTGGTCTTAGAGCCGGAGTGTCTCCAGTCCTCTAGTGACTTTGAATGAGTCTAATAATGCCACTTTATACTCAACCTGGGTCCAGCCTTCAGTGTGACCGCAAGATCCACCCAGCATCCTTTCCTTTAAACAGAAACATTCTGTCTGTCCTGAACACATGATATGAACATCCTTTTTCCATGTGCCTAGTTACTGTGTCAATCACAAATAATCAAAAAGTAAATGAAACATGATCATTCTGCTAACATCCTTGAACAGCGTCGTTTCAGTTTTGGTCAAATGAAGAGAGGGGGCTGGTATCTGTCCCTATATAACTCGTATACATTGAAATTTACACAGGAATACAATAGAAAATAATTAGGGTGACCAGATTCAATCAGTAGGGTGAAATATGGAAATATGGGACAGTCGTTTCACCAATCAACCCCCCCCCCACACACACACACACACACACACCTACACACAATGCACGACAAAGTAGGGCCTAATATTTTACTGTACATCAAATTGTACAGTATCCAATTTGAATATCCAATACACAAATACAGTCTATTGTGTTTGTACTGAATGAATTGGATTGAAGCAACAAAAGAGCGTTTCATTCAGAATAACACATTGCGTCTCTCGGGTAAAGATGAACAGTTTCAACTGTAAAAGCTCTGGCCTACGATAACAAAATATTGCATACGTGACAAATTAATGAATTGGATTGAAATAACAACAAAATGGTGTTCCCACTTGCACGAGTGGGTTTTATCAGTTTTTTTATTAAATTATTGAATAAACTTCATGAAAGCTTAAGCAACAAGGTTTATATTTGTATGTGTATCTATGTGGGATAGGTTCCATTAAGATTCACCTTTGTTGACGTGGATACCTTTGTGAACCTCAGTGACCTTGAAGGAGACGGGATAAACGCGTTTGACTCCACCCATATTGAGCCTGGCCCCGAACTGCAGTCAGGGGCTTCTTATTTGATTCGGTGGCCTGTTGTACTTTTCGCATGAGCCAATCTTTTTCAGAGTCCGCTTGTCTTTAATGAGTTTCTCATAGAAAGCTGTGGACTTTAATGCAAAATTTACTTGAACAAATAACATTGCCTTCATGGAAGGTTGTTACAGCGCGGTGGGATTTTGCACACAGGTGTTTTGGCTTGGCAGCTCGTGAGAACTAAAATGTGATAGGATCATAGTCTGTAAAAAACAGGGAACTTAAAGACTGACAGTGGTGGCAAATCATGACAACCTGTCACATTCGAATGGGCAGTTGGTCAGACCAATAGAAACACAGGACCAAATGAAAATACGAAAAACGTGATGTCTGGTCACCCTAGAAATAATTGATTTGTGCAAATGTTAATAGATATCTCTGATATGATATACAGTATCTCACAAAAGTGAGTACACCCCTCACATTTTTGTAAATATTTGAGTATATCTTTTCATGTGACAACACTGAAGAAATGACACTTTGCTACAATGTAAAGTAGTGAGTGTACAACTTGTATAACAGTGTAAATTTGCTGTCCCCTCAAAATAACTCAACACACAGCCATTAATGTCTAAACCTCTGGCAACAAAAGTGAGTACACCCCTAAGTGAAAATGTCCAAATTGGGCCCAATTAGCCATTTTCCCTCCCCGGTCTCATGTGACTCGTTAGTGTTACAAGGTCTCAGGTGTGAATGGGGAGCAGGTGTGTTAAATTTGGTGTTCTCGCTCTCACACTCCCTCATACAGGTCACTGGAAGTTCAACATGGCACCTCATTGAACTCTCTGAGGATCTGAAAAAAAGAATTGTTGTCCTACATAAAGATGGTCTAGGCTATATAAGAAAACTGCCAAGACCCTGAAACTGAGTTGCAGCACGGTGGCCAAGACCATACAGTGGTTTAACAGGACAGGTTCCACTCAGAACAGGCCTCGCCATGGTCAACCAAAGAAGTTGAGTGCACGTGCTCAGCGTCATATCCAGAGGTTGTTTTTGGGAAATAGATGTATGAGTGCTGCCAGCATTGCTGCAGAGGTTGAAGGGGTGGGTGGGTCAGCCTGTCAGTGCTCAGACCATACGCCGCACACTGCATCAAATTGGTCTGCATGGCTGTCGTCCCAGAAGGAAGCCTCTTCTAAAGATGATGCACAAGAAAGCCCGCAAACAGTTTGCTGAAGGCAAGCAGACTGAGGACATGGTTTACTGGAACCATGTCCTGTGATCTGATGAGACCAAGATAAACTTATTTGGTTCAGATGGTGTCAAGCGTGTGTGGCGGCAACCAGGTGAGGAGTACAAAGACAAGTGTGTCTTGCTTACAGTCAAGCATGGCGGTGGGAGTGTCATGGTCTGTGGCTGCATGAGTGCTGCCGGTACTGGGGAGCTACAGTTCATTTAGGGAACCATGAATGCCAACATGTACTGTGACATACTGAAGCAGAGCATGATCCCCTCCCTTCGGAGACTGGGCCGCAGGGCAGTATTCCAACATGATAACGACCCCAAACACACCTCCAAGACGACCACTGCCTTGCTAATGAAGCTGAGGTTAAAGGTGATGGACTGGCCAAGCATGTCTCCAGACCTAAACCCTAGCATCTGTGTGGCATCCTCAAACGGAAGGTGGAGGAGCGTAAGGTCTCTAACATCCACCAGCTCCGTGATGTCGTCATGGAGGAGTGGAAGAGGACTCCAGTGGCAACCTGTGAAGCTCTGGTGAACTCCACGCCCAAGAGGGTTAAGGCAGTGCTGGAAAATGATCGTGGCCACACAAAATATTGACACTTTGGGCCCAATTTGGACATTTTCACTTAGGTGTGTACTCACTTTTATTGCCAGCGGTTTAGACATTAATGGCTGTGTGTTGAGTTATTTTGAGGGTACAGCAAATTTACACTGTTATACAAGCTGTACACTCACTACTTTACATTGTAGCTAAGTGTCATTTCTTCAGTGTTGTCATATGAACAGATATAATCAAATATTTACAAAAATGTGAGGGGTGTACTCACTTTTGTGAGATACTGTAGTGATATGCTCGATAAAATATCATAAAGAAATTTGAAGAACCTGCTTAGTTTGAGGACAGAAAACACAGTGGAAGAATAAAAATCTGTCTCAATCTCATGAACAGCACTTAAAGGTCACTTCCTTGAGAGACAAAGATATCCAGTGAAGTGCTTGCTCGGTATCTGGCAGAGTTATCAGGCACCAGTCTCACAAGGAATAGCCACGTGTTGCAAATAAAAAAAATTTTACTGAAAAGGCAACAAGAAGAAGAGATTGCAGAGTGAAAAAGATCACAAAGTGATTTGGAGCGAAGGTCTTCTGGAGCGAATCAGGGTTGAAGTCTCCACCCAGTACCTTCTGAGGCTGTACATGATGGAGGCCACAGGCTGGGCCACTGCCAGGTAGCGCATCACACAGATGCACGTCTGGAACAGGGGTCTGCAGGTCCAGGCAAGGAAATGGTGGCTTTACCATGTCACCATCAGGGGCTGCCTATAGAACAGTGCCTATAGAAAGTCTAAATGTATGTAATCACAACTGTAACTTACACTGGAGAAGAGTCTGTCTGCTTAAATGCTAATACATATACAGTGGATATAAAAAGTCTACACATCCCTGTTAAAATGCCAGGTTCTTGTGATGTAAAAGAATGAGAAGTAGATAAATCATGTCAGAACTTTTTCCACCTTTAATGTGACCAATAACATGAACAATTCAGTTGAAAAACAAACTGAAATCTTTGAGGGGTAAAAATAAAAACTAAAAAACTCACAATAACCTGGTTGCATAAGTGTGCACATTGTTCAAGCACCTTTTGATTTTATTACAGCACTCAATCTTTTTGGGTAGGAGTCTATTAGCATGGCACATCTTGACGTGGCAATATTTGCCCACTCTTCTTTGCAAAAGCGCTCCAATTCTGTCAGATTGTGAGGACATCTCCTGTGCACAGCCCTCTTCAGATCATCCTACAGATGTTCAATTGGATTCAAGTCTGGGCTCATTCCAAAACTTTAATCTTCTTCTTCTTCTTCTTGGATGTGTGCTTTGGGTCGTTGTCGTGCTGAAAGGTGAAGTTCATCTTCAGCTTTTTAACGGACGCCTGAAGGTTTTGTGCCAAAATTGCCTGGTATTTGGAACTGTTCATAACTCCCTCCACCCTGACTAAGGCCCCGGTTCCAGATGAAGAAAAACAGCCCCAAAGCATGATGCTGCCACCACCATGCTTCACTGTGGGTATGGTGTTATTTGGGTGATGTGCAGTGTCATTTTTGTGCTAAGCATACCTTTTGGAATTATGGCCAAAATGTTCAACCTTGGTTTCATCAGACCATAACACATTTTCCCACATGCTTTTGGGAGACTTGATGTTTGTTTTTGCAAACTTCAGCCGGGCTTGGATGTTTTTCTTTGTAAGAAAAGGCTTCCGTCTTGCCACCCTACCATTCATATGAAGAATACTGGAGAATGTTGTCACATGTAGCACACAACCAGTACTTGACAGAAATTCCAGCAGTTCCTTTAATGTTGCTGTAGGCCTCTTGGAAGCCTCCCTGAACAGTTTTCTTCTCGTCTTTTCATCAATTTTGGAGGGATGTCCAGTTCTTGGTAATGTCTCTGCCATATTTTCTCCACTTGATGATGACAGTCTTCACTGTGTTCCATGGTATATCTAATACTTTGGAAATTCTTTTGTACCCTTCTCCTGACTGATATCTTTCAACAATGAGATCCCTCTGATACTTTAGAAGCTCTCTGCGGACCATGGCTTTTGCTCTGAGATGCAACGAAGAAAATGTCAGGAAAATCCTACTAGAACAGCTGAACTTTATTTGTGATTAATCAGAGTCACTTTAAATGATGGCGGATATGTAATGACTTCTATTTAACATGAGTTTGAATGTGATTGGTTAATTCTGAACACAGCCACATCACCCGTTATAAGAGGGTCTGCACACTTATGCAACCAGGTTATTGTAAGGTTTTTATTTTTCAGTTTTCCCCCTCGAAGATTTCAGTTTGTTTTTCAATTGAATTGTTCACATTATAGGTCACATTAAAAGTGGAAAAGGTTCTGACATGATTTATCTTTGTCTCATTCTTTTACATCACAACAACCTGGCATTTTGACAGGGGTGTGTAGACTTTTT
>JACXGI010021014.1:0-10600 GCA_016801175.1 Esox masquinongy | reverse complement strand
CTCATTGAATCATACCCTGGGCATGTGATTATACCCGGTCCATTGGATCATACCCGGGTCATGTGATTATACCCTGGCAATTCGCTGGCCCCATGCTATTACCAAATGTGTAAGTTTATATATACCTGTATAATCTTTACAGACTTTTTACTGTTTCTTATTTATAGGGTTTATAGCTCATGACAAGACAGAAACTGTTGCTGAATTGTTCAAACCATGTCTTCTGACCTATGCCCTAAGCCTTTTCTGCCGTTAATGAAATTCCTGACTGGGGCCGCCATTTAGTCTGAGAATATACGAAGGAGAGAGAAGCCTATGTGCCTACCGCTTCTGGGCTAATGATCTGGAGGTCATTAGGGTCATCAGGGTTCTCTCTTCATCCACTTCCAGACTGAATGGAGCCTGCAGCCCACTCTGGAACCCCAGTCTTTTTCCTGGTCTGAAGTACTTCCTTCTGAAGTACTCAGTGTTGCCATTAGACTGGAAGACTCTAACAGACTGCATTCAGATTGTGTTCTCCCTTGCTATAACTGGTGAATATAGAGTTTGGCCTGTCTGAACACGAAACATTCCTTGCATCATGTTTGGCAGGTTTTTGCCAAAATAGGACACATACAATCCTTCCTGTCTGGAACTGAATGATCAATCTACACACCAATTGAGAAAAAAAGTTCATATGAATAATATGTTTTTTTGTTAGAAAAATAATTGTGTTAAAATAAAAGTACACGGTTCCTCCTTAAATTTGTTGCCAAAATATGACTTATTGTTTGTGTTGTTTTGTGACAGTGTGAGTGCAATGTGTGCGTAAAAATGAGGCAGTGAAAAAAAAAAGAAAATCAAGCAGAAACATTTCAGGACTTAATCTAAGACAACACACCTCATGTACTGACAAGCAAACAATAATCCATGCTGTGACTAACAGAACCAATATATACTGAACTAATGACCAAGTGAAAACAGGTGCGTCCTCGGGGTGCGTTGCTGCCATCACTCTCCGGCTGGTGGTTAGTACACTGACGAGGTGGAACGCCGGATAGGAAGAGGAGCTGCGGTGCCACGCAGAGCAGACGTAACACGTTTATTTTTTGCATTCACTTTTGCTCAATTTCATAAATGGTGTCGATACTTTGTGAGTTGACTGTAGGCCTGTTGGATTTAGTCAACTGGTCAATTGTTTGGTTATTAGTCTATTGGTCGACCAAGATTTTTACAGTTGAGCAATCAAAATTAGAAATGTGCTTCCCCAGACACTTAAGTGTCAGATTCATGTCTGTATAACAGAGTTCTTTTGAGCGATACATTTTTAAAGGTGAATCAAATAAAAATAATCTAAAAAATAATTAATAGGCTATCTACAACTTGTATTGTGACTTCATGCTTATTCAAAATGAAAAGGTTGCAGGTCTTGACCAGTGCAAATCTATTTGTAATTGGTCAAAACAACTAAGAATATTGTTTTTTTAATCAAAGACAGCCCAAATAGCATATAATTAATTCAAGGATATAATTAATTGCAACAAAATTTGACTGACAATGGATTTTTTTGTGTTAATAGAATTAATTATCGGATACTGCAGCGAAAATGCCTTTGTGCAAATATTAGTAGAACAAGACACAAGCAAACAAATTGTCACCCACGTTTGCAGTTTAATCTAAATTTTATGGGTGTATGTATTTAGGGCTTCCTGAGTTGTGCAAAATTGCACTGAGCTATGCAGCAGCTTGGCGCTGTAAGCACGTATGGCAAGGATACTTTCACACACAAACATGCAAGCATCACTCATTCACATCATTCATCCAAGTTCTGTCGCAATATTATACATTACAGAACCAAATTGATTAGCCTAATAGCATGGTATAACAACAAGAAACCAGGCAAGCCTAGTTCAGCCGGCCCGCAATAGAACATGTTGCCACCTCGAGATCCGAGCCTGGGTCGCCCACGTGAATGGCTGTATCGTTAACCACTACACCACAGAGCTGTACATTTGCTAGGTGTCAGTATAGCCTCTTGTCTCTATCCTGAAGACATCCTCTTTTGCCACTGGCCGTTTTAATAATTAATTGGCCATTCGTGAATGACATTGATACAGTTAAACTGACTAACATTTCTTACTAAGTTTACCTCCACCACAAATGTACACCTCAAGGTGAAATACACATTTTTATAGTTCTGTACATTTATCATTAAATAGCAAGAATGTCTACACAGAATTATTCAATTAATAATAAAATAAGCCTTAATGGTAGCATTTTTGTCTGTTATCAAATGATCCATCATTCTAACCCACCATTTTATGTAAAAAAATGAATCCTGTTAGAAAACTAGATGGGAAATGATTGCTTACATTACTAGAACATACACTAGCCTATGAGAAAGGTCACTCGAACATAACAGGACCACAAGGTAAATCAATCAATCAAATGTATTTATAAAGCCCTTTTACATCAGTAGTTGTCACAAAGTGCTTTTACAAAAACACCCAGCCTGAAACCCCAAGGAGCAAACAACAACAGCGAAGAATTTCAATGGATAGGAAAAACTCCCTAAAGGCCAAAATTTAGGAAGAAACCTAGAGAGGAACCAGGCTCAGAGGGGTGACCAGTCATATCCAGTAAATACATATCATTGTGAAAAATGCATTTGGTAATGTATTTTCCACACAAAATGTTTGTCAGTGAAAATTTATACATTTTGAAATACATTTGTGGATACCTGAAATGCATTTTGAATCAAGTTGAAAGTTGGAACACTATGTAATAGTGCAACAATTAAAGAATAATGTTTCTCAATATAAAATTGCAGAGAGTTTGGGGATCTAATCATCCATGGTACATAACAGCATTAAAAGATTCAGAGAATCCAGAGAAATCTCTGTACGCAAGGGCAAGGCCCAAAAACCAGTATTGGATGGCCGTAATCTTTGGGCCCTCAGGCAGCACTGCATTAAAAACAGACACGATTCTGTAGTGGACATCACTGCGTGGGCTCAGGAACACTTTTGAAAACCATTGTCTGTGAACTCAGTACATCGCTGCATCGACAAATGCAAGTTAAAACTACCATGAAAAGAAGAAACCATATATAAACAAGATCCAGAAACACCGCCGCCTTCTCTGGGCCCAAGCTTATTTATGATGGGCTGAGGCAAAGTGGAAAACTGTCCTGTGGTCTGTAAATATACTAAATTGAAATTCTTTTTGTGAATCAAGGACGCCACATCCTCCAGGCTAGAGGAGAGGGACCATCCAGATTTGTATCAGTGCCCAGTTTAAAAACCAGCATCCATGATGGTACGGGGATGCATTAGTGCACATGGCATGGGTGACTTACACATCTGTGAAGGCACCATTAATGCTGACCAATATATACAGGTTTTGGAGAAACACATGCTGCCATCCAGATCAAGTCTTTTTCAGGGAAGGCCTTGCTTATTTCAGCAAGACAATGCCAAACCACACTCTGCACGTATTACAACAGCATGGCTCTGTAGTAAAAGAGTCCAGGTGCTAAACTGTTCTGACTGCAGTCCCGACCTGTCACCTATTGAAAACATTTGGCGCATTATGAAATGAAAAATACAACAAAGGAGACCCCGAACTGTTGAGCAGTTGAAATCCTATATCAAGCAAGAATGGTAAAACATATCACCTTCAAAGCTACAGCATTGGTGTCCTCAGTTCCAAACGCTTACAGAGTATTGTTAAAAGAAGGGGTGATGTAACACAGTGGTTAACATGCCCCTGTCCCAACTTTTTTGAAAAATGTTGCTGGCACCAAATTAAAAATGGGCATGTATATTTCCAAAAACAGTTTCTCAGTTTTAACATTTGATATCTTGTATTTGTACTATTTTCAATTAAATATAAGGATAAAGGATTTACACATCATTGCATTCCTTTTATATTTGCATTTTACACAGCCTCCCAGTGTTTTTGGAAACAGGCTTATATTTTTACTTGTTTGTGGGTAGCTGAATAATGTTAAATGAACAATAAATATTAAATATTGTATAATTATAATATATATCTCACCAACATTGAATAGGTTTTTTATTCAGGAGCATATTTTCATTCAAGAAAGAGAGGGGCACCATTTCTGCAAGGCACCGGCAAAATCTGTGCCCCCCTTTCAGTTAAAATAGAAAGTACCTAAATTGACCAAATATATAGTCATATTGATCCTCTCCCACACTAACACAATGAATGGGTTTAATTCAATGTGGATAACGTCTTCATTCATTCAAGAGGGGGATACCATTTCTGCCAGGCACCAGCGAAATCTGTGTCCCCCTGTCAATCAAATTACATAGTACCTAAATTGACCAAAGTCATAGAGTTAATTATCTTCTCCCTCACCATCCTTTGTAATAGGTTTTATTCAATGTGGATAATATCTTCATTAATTAAAGAGGGGGACACCATTTCCGCCAGGCACTGGCGAAATATGTGTCCCCATGTCAATCAAAATACATAGCACCTAAATTTCACTCTGGATCATATGTTCATTCATTTAAGAGGGGGACAACCGGCAAAATCTGTGTCCCTTTGTCAATCAAAATACATAGTAGAGAATCAATATCTGTAAAAGATTTGGAAAATGTAGGTGCTATGTATTTTGACTGACAGAGGGACACAGATTTCGCCGGTGCCTGGCGGAAATGGTGTCCCCCTCTTTAATGAATGAAAATATACTCCAGATTGAATTAAACCCATTGAATGTGTTGGTAAAGTAGGGAATCAATAGCTGTGGGAGTTTGGGAAAATGTAGGTACTATGTATTTTTGATTGACAGGGGGACAATGATTGACTGGCGGAAATGGTGTCCCACTCTTTAATGAATAAAAATATACTCCTGAATAAAAAACATATTCAATGTTGGTGAGAGATGTTTTTTGGACAATCCAGGTTGATTTACAATGGGGGGATTCCTCCAGTGACTGACTGCAATGGTGACCACTTTATTTTAGAAGATAGATGTATATTAATTTATTGCATTCACTCAGTGTGTCCTCAATGGGAGCTGATGAAGATTTAGTCTAAACTGGATTACAGGCTTAAAGACGTTATTCCATATCTTTTATTCTGAAATGTATAAAAAAATATATACACACATTTAACTTTATCCATATTTGCGGCACAGAAGTATAAAAACTGGTATTTCACCTTGAGGCGTACATGCTAAGCATACTGCATAAAACAATTAATGTTCACAGTCCAAAATGATGACTTGTTGCAACTAACACCTTGAAAATGTACATCATTACTGAAATTTTAATGTTGAAATACATTTCATCAAAGCTACAAAGGTACAGTATTCTTGCTTCTGCAAAAAACACCACCAACACAACGTTTATATCAATACATTTTTATCAACATTTTTAAGCGGTCAATTGCAACAGTTTGACATACAATGTATTCAGATAATATATTTACAATTTTCCGTACGTGTAGCTTGTAAATATAGAGAACAGTGAAACAAATTGAATTAGCTGGCTAACGTTCACCAGTTGCTTTGACTGGCTGTGCTAGCTAATGCTAACATGGCATGTGTCAGCCAACAGAATATATTTTCTTTTTGCGGCTGTTGTAAAAAAATGAATCCATGGATCGCAAATACCACAAGCTTATATTACAGAGCAAACAAGTTTAAATAACCAGATGTTTTCTGGAACCCTTTTTGGAAGGAAGTCAGTGTCGGGGGCGAGAAGCCACAAGTGCACGAGATTTCACACGCTCCCACAGAAAGGAATTTTAGATAGCGGCGCATGCACACTTTCGACAGTCACACTGAATTCGCATGGTCACTGAATTCTTCGTAATACCGACTCCGCTTACGCGGTCCGGCAAAAAAAACAAAACGCAATTGATCATAAATTATAATCGTAGCCTAGCAACCATTTAATCATAATTAAATTATTGTGGAAATGCATTTAGATCGTATTGAGTAATACAAGGGTGATTAGGACTAAATAAATGTCAGTTGTATTAAATGAGTAAGCACATTTTTATAAAAACACAAAGTATGGCTTTGACCTGACAATGAACTCAGCTGTCTCGGCATCTGAAGAGCCTTCAGATACAGAGACAGCTGTTCTAACAACTGAGCGATGTAGCAACTTGACTTACCCTGCAAATGTTCCATGTTCCAACTATGGAAGCACGTGTGTTTATTTACTTTTTTAGGTCTCTGCATGTGCCAATCAATGAAATGTTGAAAGTACCGGTTCTGAAGATTAAGACAAATCATTCACCCATGTCAAAATACGCATTGTAAGGCCAAAGAAATCTCCTCTGACACATGTGAACGAAAGAAAGAACAAACGGACGGAACCCGTTACATTGTCCTCCTTTCCGATTTTATCACATTATGGCAAAAAAAATTATGATGTACTTCACATGGTGGCGAACGTGCAAATGAGTGCTAGGTAATTATAATAGCATAAACTATCCCACAGTAACCTACCCACACTGTATTTCTGAGATGCTAGCTATGCGCAGGTGCCAGTAGAGTGGGCAAATTTGCTATTTATCAGCTAATTAATACATGCCCAGGGATGGGTTTAGATAACCTCACAATATCTCAGACACCACTGGGGTGTTTTTGAAAATGAATGAATGACACAAGCTATATTTACTATCCCAAGAGGGGTACTATAGTAATCAAATGTAGTTTTTTGGTCACATTCAATATCTCAATTTGCTAAAGGAAGAGCTGGATTATTCGTAGGAAATTAATTTTACTCTTGGCTTGGTTTTTACTCTAGGTTGTGCGGTAATAAGATGTTTTTGAACTAGGTTTAACCTATAGAGGAATTGAAGGACCATGTATGGCAGGATCAAAACAACAGCAGGCAAACTATGACTGGCCTTGTATCATAAAAAACTATGTACAATTATTTGTAGATCTGTCAGGAAAATGTATCTATTGTGGTTTGGAACTTATTGAACAAGGTCAGTGACTCATACAATATTTTACATGAAGCAAAACAATGTTTATCCACTTGGCCATTCATTCAAAGATTTCACAAAATCTGACATTTAATTTCAGTAAAATTCTTTGAAAAAATAATTGTGAAATAAATATTTTTCTACAAAAATGTCTGCAACAATTATTGGCACCCCTAGAAATTGTTATGAGTAAAATCTCACTGAAATATATTCTCATTCATATTTTACGTTTTTAAGTTCACCTCAGTGATTAGGAAAATTTAAGTGGTGAACCATGACTTTCTTTTTCACTGTGGTATAAATACACTGCTCAAAAAAATTAAGAGAACGCTTAAATCCAACATCAGGCCTTGATGAACGAAATACAGCTCCGGAAAAAATTAAAGGACCACTGCACCTTTTTCTTTCCTTTCCAAAAAAGTTGAAAAGGAAAGTTTTGAGTGAGGAACAGAAGCATTCAAATTGCAGTGGTCTCTTAATTTTAACCCTTCTGTTCCTCACTCAAAAAACTTTCCTTTTTGACTTTTTTGGAAAGGAAAGAAAAAGGTGCAGTGGTCTCTAAATTTTTTCTGGAGCTGTATATTAAAGATCAAAATCTTCACTGTACATTGTGTAATTCGTTGAAAACAAAATGACGTAACAACGGTCAATGGAAACCAAAATCACTAACAGGTTAAGGGCTGGATTCAAGCTCACACTGAATATCAAAGTAAACAGTTGAAATCACAGGCTATTGGAACTTGTGTGAATTTCATCATGGCAACTCATAAGGTGACTCAGTTGTGTGTATGGCGCCCACGTGCCTGCAGGCACTCCCGACAATGTCTGGGCGTGCTCCTGATGAGACGGCGGATGGTGTCCGGGGGGTTCCCCTCCCACACCTGGATCAGGGCATCAGTGAGCTCCTGGACAGGCTGTGGCGCTACTTGGCGGCTTTGGATGCACTGATACATAACGCCCTAAAGGTTCTCAAATGGATTCAGGTCTGGGGAACGTGAGGGCCAGTCAATGGCATCAATGTCTTCATCATCCAGGAACTGCCTACACACTCTAGCTACATGAAGCTGGGCATTGTCCTGCACAAGCAGGAACCCAGGGCCCACTACACCAGTGTAGGGTCTGAGAATTTCATCCTGGTACCTAACATCAGTCAGGATATCGTTGGCTAGCACGTGGAGGTCTGTGTGACCCTCCAAGGATATGCCTCCCCAGACCATCACTGACCCACTGCCAAACCGGTCATGCTGGATGATGTTGCAGGCAGCATAACTTTCACCACAGCATCTCCAGACTTGTTCACATCTGTCATGTGCTCAGTGGGAACCTGCTCGCTTCTGTGAAGAGAACGGGGCGCCAATGGTGGACCTGCCAGTTCTGGTGTTCTCTGGCGAATGCCAAACGAGCTGCACGGAGCTGGGCTGTGAGCACAGGTCCCACTAGAGGACATTGGACCCTCATGCCACCCTCATGGAGTCGGTTTCTGACAGTTTGGTCAGAAAGATGCACACCAGTAGCCCGCTGGAGGTCATTTTGTAGGGCTCTGGCAATGCTCCTCCTGTTCCTTCTCACACAAAGGAGCAGATACCGGTCCTGCTGCTGGATTGATGCATTTCTACGGCCCTGTCCAGCTCTTCTCGTGTAACGGCCCGACTCCTGGCATATCTTCCATGCTCTTGAGACTGTACTGGGAGACACAGAAAACCTTCTTGTGACGGCATGTATGGATGTGCCATCCTGGAGGAGCTGGACTGCCTGTGCAACCTGAATGGGCTGCAGGTACCGCCTCATGCTACCAGTAGTGACAAGGACACTAGCAAAATGCAAAACTAGAGAAGAATCAGTCAGGAAGGATAAGGAGAGAACAATTGTCTGTGGTCACCACCTGAATAACCATTCCCTTTTTGGGGGTTGCCTTGCTGTTGCCTCTTCAGTGCACCTATTTTCATTTTCACCAAAACAGCTGACATTGATTCACAATTGCTTATGCTTCCTAACTGGACAGATTGATATCCCTGAAGTTTAATTGACTTGGTGTTACACTGTGATCATTATGTGTTCCCTTAATTTTTTTGAGCAGTGTATGATGTCACACACAGGTTAAAGTCCCATAGTCATCCATCACTATGGGAAAGACCTGAGAATACAGTAATAATGTGCGACAAAAGGTTGTTGAGTTGTACAAATCAGGAAATGGTTATGAGAATACAGCTCAATGGTTGAAACTGTCCATTTCCAAAATCAGTGCAATAATTAAGAGGTTTTAAGCAGCTGGAGATGTTAACAATCAGCCTGGAAGAGGACATGTGTCTATATTGACCCCACGCTCAGTGAGGAGGATGGTTTCAGTGGTCAAAGAATCTGCAAGGATCACAGCCAGAGAATTGCAGATGTAAGTTTGGTCTTGGGGTCAGAAAGTCTCCAAAACTATGATTTTTGGACCTACATAACCACAATTTGTTTGGGACGGTTGCCATAAAAAACTTTGCTGTCAGCAAACAACAAACTCAAGCCCCTATAATTTACTAAACATTACTGGAACTTTCAATGGGACCGGGTTTTATGGTCAGATGAGACTAAAATAGAGCTTTTTGGAAACAAACACAAGAGGTGGGTTTGGTGTAAACAGAAAGATAGCCATGCACAAAAGCAGATCATTCCCACTGTCAAGTACATTGGTGGATGTTCTGGGGCACTTTTTCTTCGAAAGGCCCTGGACAACTTGTTAGGATACATGGTATACCTGATAAGTCCCACCGCAATGTAACAATCCATCTTGGGTTACATTCTTACCAGGCATTGTTGTTCGTGGTTTGCAGAGGTGTAAAAGCTAAAAACTGAAAGTACTCAGCTGTGTTCACCAGTTTTGTGAAGTACCTTTTAAGAGTTAAATGACCAGGTAAGAGTTCAAAACTAACCAGCGACCCTAATAGATCATGTTGAACTATTCCTTTTTATTTCATTGATCACTGGTTAGTTATGAACTCACTTTACCAGGTTATTTCGGTCTTAATTACGAACATGATTAGGAATTTCCCAATGGCTTGACCTGGCTCTTAAAGTTTGCAGTCTCCTTCAGGTTTTAAATGAAAGATGGTCTGCATCCATCAACTTGAGAAAATCTGGTGTTCTTCTAAGGAGCAGTTGTTCTTCATTTTACATGCTGTGTAACCTCCTGTTAAATGAAGAAAGTAAAGTAAGCCAGAATCACTAAGTGCAGTTTGTAATGTTTTTGTTGGGCCACAAATTAGCATTTTACTGGGTTTTTAATTAAATTACACTGCTGAAGGATAGGAAGCTGATTGCAATAGGTTGTTAAAATTCTGGTCCAGAACTGCCCTCTCTACAGAGAGACCTTACATGGTGGTTAAAACGTAGGGCTGTGATTATTATTGTACAGTTTAAATCAACCTAAAGTTAAAATATAAAATTAGGGCCTTAGTATGAACATGAAAAGTATGAACATGAAAAGTATGAGCATGTACAGCACTCAATACTTAGTTGGGGCTCCTTTTGCCTGAAGTACTGCAGCAATGCGGCGTGGCATGGAGTCGATCAGTCTGTGGCACTGCTCAGGTGTTATGAGAGCCCAGGTTGCTCTGATAGTGGCCTTCAGCTCTTCTGCATTGTTGGGTCTGGCGTATCACAT
>JACXGI010021013.1:0-10252 GCA_016801175.1 Esox masquinongy | reverse complement strand
CACACTGCATACACACACAACACACACACACACACACACACACACACACACACACACACACGTACACACACACAGACACACACACAGACAAACACACACACACATACACACACAGACACACACGCACACATACACACAGACACATGCACACACATACTGAGTCATTACACTATTTAAAGTGAAATGATACTGAGTCATTACACTATTTAAAGTGAAAGGATACTGAGTCATTACACTACTAAAAGAGAAATGATACTGAGTCATTACACTATTTAAAGTGAAATGATACTGAGTCATTAGACTATTTAAATTGAAATGAGACTGAGTGATTACACTATCTAAAGTGAAAGGATACTGAGTCATCACACTACTAAAAGTGAAATGATACTGAGTCATTACACTATTTAAAGCGAAATGATACTGAATTGTTACACTATTTAAAGTGAAAGGATACTGAGTCATTACACTATTTAAAGTGAAATGATACTGAATCATTACACTATTTAAAGTAAAATGATACTGAGTCATTAGACTATTTAAAGTGAAATGATACTAAGTCATTACACTATTTAAAGTGAAATGATACTGAGTCATTACACTATTTAAAGTGAATGGATACTGAGTCATTACACTACTACTAGTGAAATGATACTGAGTCATTACACTATTTAAAGTGAAAGGATACTGAGTCATTACGCTATTTAAAGTGAAATGATACTGAGTCATTACACTATTTAAAGTGAAAGGATACTGAGTCATTACACTATTTAAAGTGAAATGATACTGAGTCGTTACACTATGTAAAGTGAAATGATACTGAGTCATTACACTATTTAAAGTGAAAGGATACAGAGTCATTACACTATTTAAAGTGTAATGATACTGAGTCATTACACTATTTAAAGTGAAATGATACTGAGTCATTACACTATTTAAAGTGAAATGATACTGAGTCGTTGCACAAATTAAAATGAAGGGATACTAACTCAGTACACTAATTAAAGTGAAATGATACTGAATTATTAGAATAACTAAGGTGAAGGGATACTATGTTATTAGAATAACGAAGTTGAAGGGATACTGAGTCGTTTCACTAATTAAGATGAAAGGATATTGAGTCTTTACACTGATTAAACTGAAAGGATACTGAGTTATTAGCATGAGGTGGAGTGATACTGAGTCATTAGAGTAATTAAGGTGAAGCAAAACTGAGTCATTAGAGTAATTAAGGTGAAGGAATACTGAGTCATTAGAATGAGGTGAAGTGATACTGAGTCGTTAGAGTAACTAAGGTAAAGTGATACTGAGTCATCAGAATAATTAAGGTGAAGTGATACTGAGTCATTAGAATAAGGTGAAGTGATACTGAGTCGTTAGAGTAACTAAGGTAAAGTGATACTGAGTCATCAGAGTAATTAAGGTGAAGTGATACTGAGTCAATAGAATAAGGTGAAGTGATACTGAGTCATTAGAGTAATTAACGCGAAGTGATAATGAGTCATTAGAGTAATTAATGTGATCATTGATTGAACTTAAGAAGTTTTGACTTGGGGACAGCAGAGACATAATCTGAGGTATTCTTTCTTAAAACATGGATTTAATGTGAGTTTTGAAGTTAACCACAGGGTTTGTTTTGTATCTTTTTTGTAAATTTAAAGTTACTTTTGAAATATGCAATTGGAACCTATAATATACATTACAGTGTACCATCCCATGTTACTGTCTCCTAACAGCACGGTATTTAATACGTTTGAAATGAAACAGTCTCCTTATGTTATTTATTATGTTTGAAATGAAGCAGTCTCCTTGTGTTATTTAATATGTTTGAAATTAAACAGTCTCCTTATATTATTTAATATGTTTGAAATTAAACAGTCTCCTTATATTATTTAATATGCTTGAAATTAAACAGTCTCCTTATATTATTTATAATGTTTGAAATTAAAGTCTTCTTATAACATGTTCTTTAATATGTTTGAAGTTAAACATTCTCCTTATAACATTTTCTTTAGTATGTTTGAAATCAATCTGGCTTCCATCTTACAATATAATCCATTAGGTTCAGTAAAGTAGCAGTTTGGAAGTATAAAATCATCGATCTTCTCCATACTAACATCACCATAATATACTTTAGTAGAGATTACCTATTCTGAAGACCTTTTTATAAGTTAGATACATGAGAAGTTTGAAAGTGATGATGGAAGAGAAGGCTAATTTTAGCCAGCTAGCTTTATACATATTTTATCTCTCTTCATCACGATAAGGCCCGTGAGTGACCGTCTGTCCAGAGCCACAGGAAGTTCCAAATCTGGCAGGGTTTATAAAGATATAAATATGGATTATACAACTGTAGCTGTAGCTTATTTAGTTTTGATTTTGCTGTTACTGAAATTAACATATGGCCTCTGCACACAATTATTCTTTAAATGTATCCCCACATATTAACCATCTGTCACACCTTATGTGTCAGACATTAAACATATAGGTCCTCATATACACTCATGTTGATGTTGATCGCAAACCCACACAGCCAGCCAAAACACTGGTGTTTATCCGTGTTAATATCGGATATGCACAAATGTGTTCCCAGGTCTCTTCTCCAATAAGAAACATTGGGATATTAATCAATGAATCAATCATGTTCCCTAAATGGTGGCTCTGGTTTTGAGGATGGGTGGCAATTTGAAGCTTCGGAAGCTGTTGTCCAAATGGGACCATTTGACCTATAGAGTCAAGAGGGACAGTAGGGTCATAAACTCTGGCCTCCAGAACCATATGCCAGCCCTTCCAAGGATCTTGATTCAACCCCCGGATGAGCCTGAGATGAGCCTGTATAAATCCGTCTGGATGCTCTACATACAGTCATACTATCAATGAACGATCAACATATCTGTTCATAAGCAACTATCTAGCTAAGTTCATGGTTAGGGTTATGTTTAGGGTTAGGTCTGGGTTAGGGTTGCTAGATAGTTTGTAGAGCAGGGGTTTCTAGCAGGTTGATCCTGAGCTACTTTTATGATTGTCGCTCCAAACTAATTATTTCACGATGCACCGCAACTATCACAAATCACAATCACATCAAATTCAACGCATTACCCTCCCCTGTTTAGACACTGTCTGATCAATGCATTATTGACATTACCCTCCCCTGTTTAGACACTGTCTGATCAATGCATTATTGACATTATCCTCCCCTGTTTAGACACTGTCTGATCAACGCATTATTGACATTACCCTCCCATTTTAGACACTGACCAACACATCGTTACATTACCTTCCCCTTTTTAGAGACTGTCTCATTGAGGCATCAATGACATTACTCTTCCCTGTTTAGACACCGTCTGACCAATGCATCATTGACATTACCCTCCCCTGTTTAGACACTGTCTGACCAATGCATCATTGACATTACCCTCCCCTGTTTAGACACTGTCTGATCAATGCATCATTAACATTACCCTCCCCTGTTTAGACACTGTCTGATCGACGCATCATTGACATTACCCTCCCCTGTTTAGAAACTGTCTGATCAATGCATTTTTGACATTGCCCTCCCCTTTTTGACACTGATCAACACATCCTTACATTACCCTCCCCTTTTTAGAGACTGTCTGACTGACGCATCATTGACATTACCCTCCCCTGTTTAGACACTGTCTGATCAATGCATCATTAATATTACCCTCCCCTGTTTAGACACTGTCTGATCGACGCATCACTGATATTACCCTCTCCTTTTTAGACACCGTCTGATCGACACATCATTGACATTACCCTCCCGTGTTTAGACACTGTCTGATCAACGGATCATTGACATTACCCTCCTCTGTTTAGGCGCTGTCTGATCAATGCATTATTGACATTACCCTCCCCCTTTAGACACTGATCAATGCATCGTTACATTACCAACCCATTTTTAGACACTGTCTGATCGACACATCATTAACACTACCCTCCCCTTTTTAGACACTGTCTGATCAATGCATCATTAACATTACCCTCCCCTGTTTAGACACTGTCTGATTGATGCATCACTGACATTACCCTCCTCTGTTTAGACACTGTCTGATTGACGCATCAGTGACATTACCCTTCCCTGTTTAGACACTGTCTGACCAATGCATCATTGACATTACCCTCCCCTGTTTAGACACCGTCTGACCAATGCATCACTGACATTACCCTCCTCTGTTTAGAGTCCATCTGATCGACACATCATTGACATTACTCTCCCCTGTTTAGACACTGTCTGATTGACGCATCATTGACATTACTCTCCCCTGTTTAGACACTGTCTGACTGACGCATCATTGACATTACCCTACCTTTTTAGACACTGTCTGATCGATGCATCATTGACATTACCCTCCCCTGTTTAGACACTGTCTGATCAACGCATCATTGACATTACCCTCCCCTGTTTAGACACTGTCTGATCGATGCATCATTGACATGACCCTCCCTTTTTTAGACAGCTGGTTTGAAAAGCTAAACCCCTTCACCCTATCTGGCAATAAAAATCCAGCATATCGCCCCTGTCTGTCTTTTTGACAGGTGCATTTGATCACCCAGCTGCCAAGAATGAAATCCACATATTGTGGGTTGACAGGCAGACTCCCAAACTTTGTCACAACAATAAAGTAGGCTTACTGTAAGTGGCATTAGAATATACTGAACAGGTACAATGTGGTATGTAACATGCAAACAACATCAAGTCACTGGGATGCCACAGTTTGCTCAGTATTATTTTCTATTGGTTTTATATATCAGCAGCATTAGGATGCCGATGAACCCAAGTCCTCCACTATTAATTAAAGGGGAATTATAAAACAAATAATTTGTTACCATAGAAGAAAAGCATCTGATCATTGATCTGGACTCAGAAGTTTTTTCCCCTTATCAAATGATTGTAATCTGAAGATGGGTATACTGATGGAAAAGTAATGCAGTGCTTTCTCTTGTACAATAAGGAACCGGGGGAAATTGCAGTGGATAGGAGAACAATGTGCCACATAGAGAGTGAATAAAAAAAAGAATGGCTTGCAATATGTTTATTCTGTTCTTTTTTTTAAAAAAAAGCTCTTAAGCCCAAAAATGTTGACCCTTGCTGTAGAGCATATGAAGTGGCCACTTCAGCCTCAGCCACAATTACGGAGCAATATCACAGTGTGTTATGGCTTTGGTGGAGTGAATCAGTGGTGAAAGTAGATTGCATGTCCCACCAGTACCAGACCTGCTGCATGAATTGTATGTAAGTATGAGAAATGAAAAATCATTAGAATTACAGATTACATACAGTTAGGTCCGGAAATAATTGGACACTGACACAAGTTTTGTTATTATGGCTGTTTACCAGATTATATTCAGGTTAATTATATTAAATAATTAATATGGCCTTAAAGTGCAAGCTCTCAGCTTTAACGTGAGGGTATTCAGATGGAGGAAGGGTTTAGAAATTACAACTCTTTAATGTGTAGCCCCCTCTTTATCAAGGGACCAAAAGAAATTGGACAATTGACTCAAAAGCCTGTTTCATGGACAAGTTGGGCTAATCTTTTGATATTTCTTCATCAATTAAGCAGGTAAAAGGTCTGGAGTTGATTCCAAGTGTGGCATTTGCATTTGGAATCTGTTGCTGTGAACCCACAACATGCGGTCAAAGGAACTCTCATTGCAAGTGATACAGGCCATCCTTAGGCTGCAAAAAAACAGAAAAGGAGCATCTATGAAATGTATGGCTTTCGCCACTGGCTGTTTTAACAGATAATTAGCCAGTAATAGGTTTACTAGTATCTAACTTACTACTTGGGATAGTCATAAGAATTGAGCAATTTCTAGCGAGACTGAATATGAACTTCACACTTTTCTTTCATTTGTCAATGACATTGATACAATAACTATCAATATAGGTGTCAATAACAGACATTTTCGTCAAGTGAAAAGACGACAGAATTGTGGAAACCCCTACTCTTTTACTGCCCAAGGAGTTTTGATCTAGCCTATATTACCCCAAAAAGCATGCACAGATGTGTACTTCGAAAATCCACCAGAAATAGTTGCAATATAAACAGTTATATTTTAGGCTTACTATAACGTATCTACTGAAGGTTGTAGCCAGCGAAGATTTTGTCTATCCTGACCTAAAAAGCATGCACGTGTCCTTCAAAAATCCACCAGAAATAGACACAATTTAACCATGAACAGTTTTATATTAGGCTTACTGTAACATAGCTACTGAAGGTTGTAGCCAGCAATGTTTTTGTCTATCCAGAACAAATCTGAATGCATAATTTGCTTTCACTGTGATGAGATTTGAACACAGGACCTATTGGTGGCAGGTCCGCGTCCCTAACCACTACGCTATTTGACAAGGGGTAGTCAGTCACTCACTCAATCACTCACACAGTAAGAGACATTCGCTCTTCATGGCCGGCTCCGCTTATGCGGTCAGGCCAAAAATCCATCAGAGAGATAGCAGGAACATTAGGAGTGGCCAAATCAATAGTTTGGTACATTCTGAGAAAAAAAGAACGCACTGGTGAGCTCTGCAACACAAAAAGGCCTGGACGTCCATGGAAGACAGAAGTGGTGGATGATCGTAGGATCCTTTCCTTGGTAAAGAAAAACCCCTTCACAACATCCAGCCAAGTGAAGAACACTCTCCAGGAGGTAGTTTTATTTATATAGCACAATTCATACATAGAAACAATTCAATGTGCTTTACAAAGAAAAAGAAAAATATAAAAATACAACAGCATAAAACCAAATACTCAAATGAAAACATCAAAACAACATCCTAATAATAAAAAATAGAATAAGAAAATATAAAAAGAATAAAAACAGGATAAAAACATAGGAAGCTATAAAAGCTGTAAGGCTAAACAATGTGGTTAAACTTAAGTGCTCAGTCATAGGCACGTGAAAAGAGAAGTGTTTTTAACCTGGATTTAAAAATTTATTTGGGGCACGTCTAAGATCTTCTGGTAGTTTATTCCAGTTGTGTACAGCATAACTGCTAAACGTAGCTTCTCCATGTATAGTTTGGACTCTGGGCTCTACTAGCTGACATGTGTTCATGGATCTAAGAGCCCTGCTCGGTTTATATTCTTCAAACATATCAGAAATGTATTCGGGTCCTAAACCATTCAGAGATTTATAAACTAAAAGCACCACTTTAAAATCTATTCTGTAACTGACTGGAAGCCAATGCAGTCAGGTTAACATTCTAGCAGCAGTATTCTGAATGACCTGCTGCTGTTTTACAGTCTTTTTAGGGAGACCAGTTAAGAGTCTTTTTGGGACACCAAGCCTTTGATTCTGGCTATATTTTGAAGATGATAGAATGCTGTTTTGGTGACCACTTTGATAAGACTGTTCAATGTGAGGTCTGAGTCTATCAGTACACCAACATTACGCACTTGATCCCTGGTTTTAAGGGCCCGAGAATCCAGCTCTTTACTAATACTTGTTCTTTTATTTTTGTTGCCAAACACAATAATCTCTGTTTTGTCTTGGTTTAATTGTAGACCATTTTGGTTCATCCAGGTATTTATGTGCTCTATACAGTGACACAGAGAGTCTATTGAGCTGTTGTCATACGGTTCGAGAGCCATATATATTTGAGTATCATCGGTATAGCTGTGGTAGTTAATGTTAATGTTCTGTAGAATTTGGCCCAGAGGTAGCATATAGAGATTGAACAGAAGCGGTCCGAGAACTACCATAAAGCGAGGACTTCACAAGACCAAATACAGAGGATTCACCACAATGTGCAAACCATTCATAAGCCTCAAGTATAGAACGGCCAGATTAGACTTTGCCAAAAAACATCTAAAAAAGCCAGCCCAGTTCTGGAACAGATGAAACTAAGATCAACCTGCACCAGAATGATGGGATGAAAAAAGTATGGAGAAGGCTTGAAACGACTCATGATCCGAAGCATACCACATCATCTGTAAAACACGGTGGAGGCAGTGTGATGGCATGGGCATGCATGGCTTCCAATGGCACTGGGTCACTTGCGTTTATTGATGATGTGAAAGAAGACAGAAGCAGCAGGATGAATTCTGAAGTGTATAGGGATATATTGTCTGCTCAGATTCTGCTAAAATCAGCGAACCTGATTGTATGGCGCTTCACTTTACAGATGGACAATGACCCAAAACATACTGCAAAAGCAACCCAGGTGTTTTTATGGTAAAGAAGTGGAATTTTCTGCGATGGCCGTGTCAATCACCTGATCGAAGGAAACCTCCCGTTTGGTGATTTGGTATTTAATGAACATTTTATTTATGATTGTGTTAATTTGTCCAATCACATTTGAGCCCCTGAAATAAGGGGACTGTGTATGAAAATGGTTGCAATTCCTAAACGTTTCATACGATATTTTTGTTCAACCCCTTGAATTAAAGCTGAAATTCTGTACTTTAATTATATCTCGGCTGTTTAATTTCAAATCCATTGTGGTGGCGTACAGAGACAAAATTGTGTCAGCGTCCAAATATTTCCGGACCTAACTGTATAATCTCTATTAATTTAATTGCAAATAATCTGTGCAGCTAGACCAGGAATGGGTATCCTTGAAAGAGCCGTTAAAAATAAACCACTCATCCCGCTCTTTGAGATGGCTAAAATATATTTTTTGAAGAAATTAATAGTTGAAAACCAAAAAGGCTGTGTGCATCTGTCACAAGATATTAATAACAGTCAAAAGATGTTTTAATTTAAAATTCCGTTGAACTGCCCTACTAGAAACCTAGAAAACAAATCTATCTCATTGTAGATCGGGCCATTGATAAGAGCAAAGGTTTTTGGCCAAATTCGTAGTCACTGGGATTTGCCATTCTGGGGCGCAGTGTAGCCCCTTCATTTGATGGTATGTTATTGAAAATAAGTCCACATGCACCTATGGTCCAGAGACTGCACCCTGCATTCTCCTCCATCCTCTCACAAAGACTTGTATGTCATGCCTTTAATGGCTGATTATTCAAATATGGAGTGGTGCTTGACCTTGAATATGAATAACCACTGCAGAAAATAGGGTCTGTGGGTTCCAAACGGTGTCATGAACCCTACTGAATGTAGGGCACTACTCACTAGCTCTAGCACTCTGGTCATGCGCACTACGTAGTAAACAGGATACCATTTGGGAGGTCGTCTGGGATGACACAGTACAAGCATTCCAATGAGGAGAGTTGAAGAGTGTGTCAGTTTAAATGATGAATGAACATGCCATAAGAGTGGGTTACGTTTTAAGCATTTAACAGAGAGTATTATTCAGAGTGACTTACGAATAATATCTTTTTTTCTTTTCAATTGGTCCCCCATGGGAATTAAACTCCCAACTCTGGCATTGCAAGCACCACGCTGTAACTACTATCCCTTCACTTGCAGGAGCATTAATCATTTTAATACATTTTTCAGTTTTACACTTAAAAATATTTCACCGTTATTTGAAGTCATTGTTGCATCGGATAACAGAGTTACACATTTATTGCCCCCCGACAGTGCAAGGTGGGGTGAGCAAAAAGAAATGGGTCTCCTACGGGACAGACCACAGGCGGTTGCCAAAGACGGCTTTGTATACCACCTGGGAGGAAGAGGACTAAATAAGTCAGTCAGTCATCCAGCCACATGGTCAGTTAGTCAGTCATCCAGCCACATGGTCAGTCAGTCAGTCATCCAGCCACATGGTCAGTCAGTCAGTCATCCAGACACATGGTCAGTCAGTCAGTCATCCAGCCACATGGTCAGTCAGTCAGTCATCCAGCCACATGGTAAGTCAGTTAGTCATCCAGACACATGGTCAGTCAGTCAGTCATCCAGCCACATAGTCAGTCAGTCAGTCAGTCATCCAGCCACATGGTCAGTCAGTCAGTCATCCAGCCACATGGTAAGTCAGTTAGTCATCCAGCTCGTCACTCAGCCAGCCAGTAATCCGGAATATTACCTGGTGAATATTTCCCAAAAATACCCGCTAGTTAGACACTTGCTGGTGTGGCGTATTTAAAAGACAAATGAAATGATACACTTTGTCCACCAGGAGGCAGTGCCAGCAATGACACTATTCCCTATTTAGCGCACTTCTTGCCAGACTGTGTAAGCAGAGCCGGCCAAGAAGAGCGAATGTCTCTTATTGAGTAGCTGAGTGGGTGAGTGACTGACTTGGCTGCCCATTGTAAAATAGCGTAGTGGTTAGAGATTCATGTTATATGCATGTTATAGCAAGCCTAAAATAAAACAGTTTACGGTT
>JACXGI010021012.1:0-10603 GCA_016801175.1 Esox masquinongy | reverse complement strand
CTTAAGTAATATTCTAATTTTCGGAGATACTGAATTTGGGATTTTCCTTAGTTGTCGGTTTTAATCATCACAATTAAATGAAATAAACATTTGAAATATATCAGTCTGTGTGTAATGAATGAATATAATATCCAAGTTTCACTTTTTGAATGGAATTACTGAAATAAATCAACTTTTTGATGATATTCTAATTATATGATCAGCACCTGTAAGTATTTCTATTTTTGCATTTGTGATGTATTAACTGTTTTGAGTAAACCTTGTTGAGAGTTGCTTACTTTTTGATTAATCCTTTACAGTTGGTAAATGAATGGTAAATACATATGCATACTGTGGTAGGATCACACCCTCTCCCTTATCAGCGTCGGGCCAAAACCCCAGGGAGAACCACCTGGCCCGGGGCTGCAGAACAGGGCCCTTGAACGCAGCCCAGATGCTGTTGTTAAACGCAACTCGGCTGCCACCCCTTGACATGGCACATCTGCCCCAATCAGGCCTCGTCAGGGGGAGATAAATGGGCCCCTAGGAAAGTGGAAGTAGTGAAGTGTGGGCTGCTGGTCACTGAATGTGGGTTTTTGGTTCAGTTGTGTTGTTGATTCCATCCACAATTTGTTAATAAATGTCCTCCAGATCTCTGGCACTGTGTCTGTTCCTTGGTTCACGCCTCTTACAATGCTATACATATGCTTTGTGTTCAAATGCTTCATCTATGGCTAAGACAGACAAAATAAGTAAAAGCTGAGACTGAGTTGCAACAATGGCAAATTAGCCTAAGAAGCATCTTGATAATTTCAGGAGTAATCTCATGTTGCATGTAGTTATGGCATATTCCCGTTTTGAACGCTAACAGATAGCAAGCTTATTGTCTAACTATGGACCTTGTAAGAAATAAAAAGATGTATCAAAGGTGATCTTGTGATTGTAGTTTATTATTGAACCTATGTTCTACATATCTATAGTTAAGTGAATATTTTAGTTTGTGAACAACAATGTGATTATTTGCATTGCCTCTCCCTTATGCTGTCATTCGCTGGCCAGATCATCTGCTAAGGGGCTACAACAATTTGGTCTGCTCCCTGATTTAGGAGACAGCGTTATCATGGTTCATTAAACCATGTCTCTGCTGATTCATTTCAAACACCGAGGCCAAGTCAGCAAACTCTCAATGTGCTTTCTGTTGCCAGCCAGAACATCAGATGGTTACACCTGTGAAAATATTGGGAAAGTTTAGAGTGAAACCAGGAAATACGGAAACCGCAGACCTAAATATCTCCATTTGATGACTTCTATAACTGGTAAGTCCTTGTGCGATCATCATCTGTTTTGACCCTATTTGTTTGACTGAGAAACAATAGACCTAATGTGTATAAACTATAGACCAATAGACCTCTAGCATATTTGTTGAACTATATCTGCTGCACAAAGTGTAGTCTCGCATGGCCAAACCTTCAAATCTTGTCACGCAGCATTGGGTGTCTTGAATTATTTGCATTTCAATATTGGTTTAAGTGGAGGGATGGCTCCCATAGCTAAGCTTTCTATTGGATCTTACATGGAAAGAAACATCCTCCCACACACCATTTAAGGCAGAATAAGTATTGTGATTGCAGATTCTTTCTGTATAATTTATACACAGTTTCATTTCTAAGTAGAAGCCTGGGACATGAGCTACATACTGATTTTAAAGTACACATCACTCAGCATCACAGGTCCTCTTGTATTCTTCTAAGCAAATGTGAAGTTGGGTTGCACTAATGATGCTTTACCTTGGAAGAGTTTATGTTTGTTCAGAAGTGTGTAGTCCACCAGAAACACAGCATACATCAACACATTATATTTTGACAGGGTTTTAATCTGCCCTTTCCATGCGATGGTGCAGTTAAAATAATGCATTAATGTATCTAGAGCTCTGCCCAAGTAAGGCATTTGATTGGATTGACGTGTTCCAAGGTGTCAGTTATCTACCATGTCCACCGATTTTAAACATGTTTGGTCTGAAAGACTAGACAAGTATGGAGGACTAAATGTGCCATATCATTAAGTAAATACATAAACATTTGTGTTTGAATTGTTTTGATGCATCGTAATAGGGGGGTAGGTCTAATGGTATTTGTATTTGCATGGTTTATGTGCATTGTATTGCAACTGTAATACAGGGGAGGGACTGTAAGTATTTGTAATTGCATTGTGTATGGGCATTGCATCACAAATGCAATAGGGGGTGGGACTTTTAGTTAGATAGAGCTGTTTTGATTGGGCTCCTGTTGTACACTTAGAAAACTGTGATAAGTCAAGTGTCACCCCAATGCCATTCAGAAAAGCTTTGTGGCTAGTAGCTATCCATAACTAGCAAAATGTTTGTGGTAGATCGACAAAATAGAAGACAATATGACTAGCAGATATGCTTTAGATTGTGTAATTGTAGTAACCATGGAGGAATTTCTGGACATGAGTTCATTGTAGGTTAAATTATTCTAATGTTGACGACATTGCACGCATTGCAGAAGTTTCAAGTTTCAAGTTAGATACTGGTCAATTTAATCCCCCTCAATAACATGCCTTGATTAAGTGATTTAAATACATTATGTAACCATTAATGTAAGTTGCTGTATTTCTGCATCTTTAACCAGAGCTGGCCTGCAGTCCCATGTGTTCTCCTGCCACAAGTCCTCAGAGTCAGTTTTGGTGTTTTTAAATACAATTCATTATGGGTTGTAGAACAGATACCTATCACCTTTGTCTTTCTTTATCACTGAGCATGCTCTTCCTAACACATGCTGTTCCTGTCATGATATCCATTGCGTATATGAGCTCTCTTTTTCTAAAGAAATAGTAATTGGAGGCAATTTTATTTTAGGCTTAGACTGCAGATGTGAAAGAAAAATTGGCAGCGTTAAAACATCACAAAAGATTCTAGTAGGCTGCAGAATTAGAGACGGTACGCATCTTCCATAGGATGAAGACATCCTGTCGGTCTCCAAGACTGAACACAGACCACCAACAACAGCAACCAGTTCTCCTTATTCTTGGGGGGGAGATCACTGATCATGTTTATGCAACATAATAAACTACCTTATGGATTCTTTTTAGTTTAGTAAGCAGTGAAGGCCTGTTCGGGTAGGCAACTCGGTATAATGAGTTGCTGAGGCAACGGATTGTTAGCGCGGGTTGTGGATGCAGAGCGGCATAATAATTTTTTCGATCTCACCAGACAGGACTCCTGGATAAAAAATGACTTTTGGAAATATCTGGGTGGACTTGTTGACCAAGTTTAAATAAACACATTTGATCTCACTAACAAATGGGGTAATAATAGGCTACTCATTAGCAATTTCTTTACCTGCGCCAGAGGGACAGGGCTCATTGTTGGACTGAATTGTTACCACTGTTATCCTTGGGTGTGTTGGGGCTAATTTGTTATTATAAACCCTGAGTTGTTACACCAGAGAAAAGTGGAGAGCACACCTTGAGCTGTGTGCATTGTTTCCAGCCTGTAAGACTTACAGTAGCCCCTGTTTTAACACCTTGAATCTATGTTTTTCATTGGATACTAAATCAGAAGTGCTGTGACAAATGTTGTCAGATGTTTTCCGAAGGTTCTGTGAAATCTCTTATCTTCTCTTCCGCATGGCCATTAACCTACCAAAAAAAGCGTGCTGGAGCGACACAGACACACTCCTCCTGCCATCCCCTCCCTAAAGTGCACTCAGCAACAGCACATATATTATGAAATTATGAATACATTCATTTCTAATAGCAATGCCATGGCGACGGTGATGCAATTTAGAAGTAACACAAAACAATTGCCCAATTGTAAAGCAATAGAGTGGACAACCCAGCATCTCACTACTTGATTGACAGCTCACATCTGAACTCTATTGGTTGTCAAGTGTCTAATCAGTGTTCTCAGCGTACAAAACTGCAGTCCAATCAGAACAGCTCAACCTAACTAAAGGTCCTACCCCCCTACCGCAGTTGCAATGCAATCCACATACCACTTGCAAATGCAAATACTAAAAGTCTCACCCCCCTTATTGGTTTTGCAATTCGATGCACACACACACAAAGCAAATACCCATGTGAATGTATTTATTTTAAAGATATGGCACATTTAGTCCTACATAGACAAGGTCTATCATATCCAAATAAAATTTACACAATGCTGTAAATTCTATTCTCTAGAAAGATGCTTATAGAACGGCCGGTAGAGCGTGGTACTTGCAAGGCTGGTAGTGTGGGTTTGAATCCCATGAGGGCCGAGTACGAATACATTTGAGAATGTTCTCACTACTTTAGGTTACTCATGATAAGAGTGTCTGCTAAATTATGTAAATGCATACAAGATAGTTATGCAGCAGCCTAAATCAAGGAGCTCTGTATGACATTAGAATTAGCATTCATAATGTAAGGTTGAGGGCACAGATTTTAAAACTAGATGCCTGCATCTTGGGTAGCCAGGAGAAAAAGTGGTTGGCCATAACCACCTTAAGTCCACTGCGGAGTCTTTCTGTCTATAATATTTCTGAGGTAATTCACTGCCGTTCCAAACTCAGTAGGTTGAAGAATTTGCTTGATCCAACAAAATAAAAAAACAGTCCATTCGGCCAATCCATTAAAAATGCATGTGGGCGATTTCATATGAAGGTCAACCTGAGCTTTCAAAAACTAAAATGAACAATTTCCAAATGCACACTTTATTTTACCAGTATACTGTTTGTAGGAAAGAGCATTAATTTCAGTCAATCATATTGCATGGATTTTGGACTCATAGTTCCACTTACAGTTGTCCCTCAGTTTTAGTGATGAAGATCATATGTTAATACAGGCCAAAGTACAGTACTGATCTGCTAATGTGCCACTTCACAGTATGCAAATCCCATGATGACATGAAGATTGTTGTTTCTGAAACTAAATACTCAGATAAAAGACAGCAACCATTATCCATCAATGCAATGACAGAATGGAATGTTATAATCATTGGAAAAAAACATGGAGTCTTTATTATTAATCATTTGGGAGGTAGGTTGCCTAGCAGTTAGAGAATCGGACCAGTGAACACAAAGTTTTTAAATCAGATCCCAAAGCTGGCAAGATGAACAGCAAGTTAATCCTAATGGCTTCTATGCTATTGCAGTACATTACAATGTCAACTAAGTTAACTTACATTTAATAGACAATGCACAAACATATTTATAACAGAACATAATGATATCAGTTTGATGTGCTGAATTTCAGCAATACGCAAGTTAACAAAAGCAACAACAGGGAAATCAAGTATTCCTATTGCTCTTAGTTCCCGTTAATACGCATGCTGAATGTTGCCAGAACCGAAAGGTATACAGTCTAAGCCATTATAGTATCTTCATCTGTTTTTATGTACTGAAAAGGAAAAGGTTGGAAAGTCTGTTATTTGACACCCTCTATCAAAAGGGGGAAGGATCTTAGAGCACATAGGTTTTGTGGAACTTGCTCTTGATCATCTATTGTAAGATCAGAGCTGTATTTCAATGATTTAACCTAAACTGTTGCCACAGATGCAGGTCTCTAGATCTGTTGTTGATGCCCTTCTCAATCCTCTGCTCATGAATTTGACGATGCCGGCAGCAATTGTGTGTGTGTGTGTGTGTGTGTGTCCAATGCTATGTGTGTAGAGGGGCTTAATGTCATCATCCCCACTGAGAGGGAATGTATAGTACATTCAGTCAGCATAAAACCCCTTATGTCTTCAGTATGTGCAGTGAATGGGCGTATCCCAAGAGCCCACGGGACTGAAAGAACCTGAATCCATTGAATGAAAATGAAACAGATAAGATATACAAACTCCAGCTAAAATGCAAGTCGAGCAAGAGCTGTCTTGCCAGCTTGCTAGCACTCTTGAGGTCAGAAAGACCTTGACAAGTCTTTAATCTGAAATCCAGGAATCTAGGGTGAGATTCAGCTGCTGTTTTTAGTGGTTGTATGCGCAGTATCGACATGGCAAGCCACACAATAAATGGGATTCCTACAGGTTCCGACTGAATAATGCAAAATTAAAAGTGATAAAATAAAAACTATATTATAATAATAATAGTAATAATAATAATAATGCAAAATATCAGCACTATAAATAATATTATCAACAAATATTTGTATATATAAAGATAACCATATAAGAATATTAAGGGAGAGAATATGCAACCATCTTGTTGTCATTGCTATGTGTAAGGATAAGGATTTGCTCTTAATTTACTGTGGAGCTGGGATCAGCAAATTGTCTTGAAAGTGATTTATTTTTTCCCTCACATGAATTAAATTGTTATTGTAATTATTTACATGTGGCAGGATAACTAAGTGAGTTTATATTATGAAATGTGTTTATAACTACTCCCACAAATACAATAACAGTCACGGTAATCAAGGTATGCAATTACTATTGTTTTCATATCTTTTTGGGCTTTTTTTTGGTTAATTTGCAGTGCCCAAACGTGTAGTTTATTCTGCTTTTTTGTATCCAATGGTTTTATAACAGCCCAATGGCCACTTAGTCTATTTGCATATTCCCGTTGGAGGAAATTAAAATAATTAATCTTAAAAAAAAGAGAGTAAAATACATAAATGTTTTCCACATTTGATTTTAAAGGACTACAATAAATCCACATTCATTTATGTTTTTAAAATATATTCAAACAAAAGTAGTACACCAGAGTCACATTACTGAATCAAAAATCTCGTCACCGACAAGATGGCAAATTTGAGTCAGTATTTGCTACATGTGTTTCTAATCTCTAGTACACCTTCTCTGAGGTAAGTGGGAGTGGAAAATCACAGGAAAGTAATTCCTCACTTTTTGTTCATTGCTATTGGATATTGTACAGCAGATAACCATCCCCACATCCTCCCAGCTATACGCTTGAAAGGACTTGGCTCAAATGCTGTTCTTTCAATAGTTAAAACCTGTCAATCGATCTATGGGCTCAAATTAGAAATATTAAAGTTAATAATATGCAATATTCTCACAAAAATGCCACCATATTCCTAACTAAAACATTATTTGATGTGTCACTAAGTTTTTTGGAAGGTTCTTTCACATTTTTTACCTGAAGAGGTTATTAGGTATGTTACTTAATTCCCAATACAAACCAAATAGAGTTGTTCAATTAAAAGGGATTTGGAAGAACAATTAACAGGACGTCCACTAAATGTTGTCCAGCAACAGGACTAAGATATTGCATGTCCATTTATGTCCTACCCTGGTATTTTACCTTAAAGCGTCAAATCTTTATGTTGCCACTGCCATGCCCCAGTACCATGCTGGAAATTGGCCCCAGTGGACCAAGCCAGAGGAGTGGTTTGGAGGTTAGCAGGTGATGCTAGTAGGAAGATGCTGTAATTTGTTTTATTTTATTCCCCATCAGGATCCATCTGAACTCCAATAAAGTTGTTTTTGAAATAAGCTGTTTGGTGGGCAAGTCTTCCCTTTAAAAGTAATTGTTTTTTATATAAACTGTTCACAGTAAATAGCATATTGAGCTATTCCTTTTACATAAAGAACACTTGAAATGCAAAGTAGCAATGCTTCAACTTTATTCGAGTAATTATTCAAACACTAATACACCAACCTCACATCATGCATGTTAGCACTTTATTTTGAGAGTCCCAGTGTCCATACAGAGATCTTCTATAGATAGTAATATTATCAACAAAATATCTGATGATAAGATACTGCTTGCGATGGTTATGGTTAGGTATAGAATTAGGTTTAGGGTAAGGGTTAGGTTACAGGTTAAGTTTAGGGTGAGTGTTATGGTTAGTTGATACTTTCTTAAAATGTTACTGATAGTCTGAAAATAATCTGTAGAGCGTCTACAAAATTTTTTTTTCAAGGTTCTCAAAATAAAGTGTTACCAAAAATTCTGTATTCTGACTTTAAAGTTTCCCATAGCCAGAGAATAGTTTATCGTACATTACATTGATGGACCAGAACTACAACTTAAAGAACAGTCCAGAATATCTAAGACCAGTACATCAATATCCACTCTACATAGGACTTTCTGATTTCACTGCTTTGAATCAGAGCTCTGCAAAAGTTACCACTGATGAAGAGAAAAGTATGTGCAACAATTTTTCCAGAGATTGAATATGAGCTCAACACTTCACTGACATGAGGGAAGACATTAATTACTGATAAGGCAGAAGAGCACTCCAAAGGTGTTTGGCAAATCTGAAAGGTGATCAAGGAAAACGTCTCCCTTCGGCACGTCAGCCACTGCAGAAGGCTGATGAGAGGAGGATGACTCACAAAAGCATTTGGGATCAAGTTAACGAATGGTTATAAACACATAAAGAACTTGTGATGTTTGACACCATTCCATGTATTCTGATTCAGCCATTATGATGAGCGTCAGTTACGATGCCACTGCTCATGTGGAATCTCTACCACTGATCCCAGGCATGCAGGATACTCCACCCTCTCCAGAGAGAGTTATTCCTTAATAAAGGCAAACAAATTCAGGGTTCCCTGAATATATCTGGCTTCATTTAACCAGATCATTGTGTGTCTGAGTTTTTGGATACAGAATGGCTGGTTCTAGTTTAAATCATTAGGGTGAGTGCAGATTGGCAGATACGACAACTTGTGCATTCACACAACATTTGAGAAGGTCCGCATGGCAATGATAGAAAACGTGATGGCAATTATAGAATCAAAAGACCAAGCGCAATATTTCTGTACTTTGGAACAAGAAATTATTTGCCACGTAAATAATTGACTGTGTGGAAAAACGAATCAACCAAATGAAAAAATAAAATGAATCTGAATGATCTAAAGGATCTACACTGGTCAAAAAAATTAAGGGAACACATAATCATCACAGTATAACACCAAGTCAATTAAACTTCAGGGATGTTAATCTGTCCAGTCATGAAGCTTAAGCGATTATGAATCGATGTCACCTGTTTTGGTGCAAATGAATATGACAACAGGTGCACTGGAGAGGCAACTGCAAGACAACCCCCAAAAAGGGAATGGTTTTCCAGGTGGTGGCCACAAACTCTCCTTGCTCTCTCCTTATCCTTCCTGACTGATTCTTCACTAGTTTTGTGTTTTGCTTGTCTCCTTGTCACTACTGGTAGTATGAGGTGGTACCTGCAGCCTGTTCAGTTTGCACAGGTAGTCCAGCTCCTCCAGGATGGCACGTCCATACGTGTCGTCACAAGAAGGTTTGCTGTGTCTCCCAGTACAGTCGCAAGAGCATGGAGGAGATACCAGGAGATGAGCCGTTACATGAGAGCTGGACAGGGCCGTAGAAGGGCATCAATGAGCTACTTATTTATTCCCTTTCACAGGATAAGATCCATGTAACCGAGTAGGTAGCAAGTTTGGTTGCTATGGTTTTGGATCAGGCTACACTTACAGCTGTTTAGTGGGCATCCATGACTTCCTGTTTTATTCTGGTATAAATATGAGGTGAGCCGCATGCCAAACCTCCTTTTTCATCTATCAACATGTTAAGGTCAGATATAACAAAAAAATTAAAGAAATAGTTGTTGACATTCATTAATATAGCAATGTCTGTAAAATAAATGCTACACACCTGAAAATACCAATTTCCAGGATGATTTAAGCACAAAACAAATCTCCAAAGATTAGAGTTGGACAGATTCAGAAGTTGAATTCATTTTGAGGTCACATATTTTATATAGAAGCCACCTCCATGCCACCAAGCTATTTGGACATCTTGCCATAAGAAGACACTCCTCTCTTCAAGACATCAAATAAACATCAAAAACTGGAGTTTGCTAAATGTCAATGGAACTGGGTTTTATGGTAAGATGTTGAAAAAATATATAGCCTTTTGACCAAAAACACACCAGGGATGGTCATAGAAATAGGGATGGTCTTGCAGTAAAAAAGTAGAAATTCTTTTAAAGAATGATACATCACTACCACTTTTTGCATTTCGGAGAGAAGCTCATGCTTAGACCAGTCAAAGTCTCTCTCTGTTCCACCACCCACAATGGTGAAAACAACAGTCTTCACACTTGATGTAAATAACAGCATAACATTATCACTTGTGTTGGCTGTTAAGTCTAGTTGCATAACTTAATGGTGTTTCTCTTCATATTAAAATCCTGCCCTGGCCTGAAAGAAAGAAGTTCAGCTCTAATTCAACAGCACCCACCCCTGCACACCGCTACTCCCTAGGGGTCCTCAACATGCAGCTCATGATCAACAACTGGCCCGTCAGCATTATGCCTTGGGCCTCCAAAGCCCCCCATTTCATTAAAACATTTATAAACTATTAACAATAAAAAGATCTGGGAGCTGTGATGCAAAGCAATCAAAAAGCAATGTCCCAAGAATAAAGTTACTCCGCCTAAATAATGATTAAGTTACATTTTAATTTCAATTCACAAGGAGACAAACTAATGGGTCAACTAATGAGGCGAGCAGAGGACAGCTTTCTGTTGTGCTGAAATCTGAGGCAATATGTCTGCGGCTTAATCAACAGAGGTGGACAGAGGACGGTGCAGAAAGCAATTTGAGGAGGACCCTTCTACAACTAACTTCACCAACAATAGGGATATTTTGAAGCATTTCTCTCACTATTGAATGAATAAGAGC
>JACXGI010021011.1:0-10602 GCA_016801175.1 Esox masquinongy | reverse complement strand
GGTTGAGGTGAAACTTGAGAAGTAGGCAATGTATTGTCAATGGGAGAGAACAAAGTGTACAATTGCTGAATACAAAGTGTACAATTGCAGCATGAAAAACTGCACAGAGTTAGCATAACTGTGTGGATGATTCATCTCCCCATTCCCCCGAATGAGCACGTCGAAAACGGTGTATCTATGAGCGACCTACGGGCCGCAATATGTCAAAAACTCATAAATCACTACTACACAGGATGTGTTTCGGGCCTAGTCTACATCCAGATCCTGTGTATTACATTGCCACCGGCGATGTAATACACTGGATATGGACAGCTGTCTTACAATGTCATACAATGTAACCGGTAATTTATTTCACTTTCTCTGGATGTACACTTGTACTGAAAAACATCCTGTATAGCAGTGATTTTAATGTAAACGTCAAAAATTTGCACTTGGGGGAGTTTGGACCAAAGTGTATGGGTAATCCCATTGGGCGTACAATTGGGAAGTATAGCATGTACATTTGCCCAGTAAATGTCAAAATTTGGACTCGGGGAAGGTTGGACCAAAGTGTATGGGTAATCCCATTGGGCGTACAATTGGGAAGTTTTATAAGTACATTTGCCCAGTAAATGTCAAAATTCGGACTCGGGGGAGTTTGGACCGAAGCGTATGGGTAATCCCATTGGGCGTACAATTGGGACGTAAAGTACATTTGCCCAGTAAATTTCAAAATTCGGACCGGGGGAGTAGGTGGTGAAGTGTATTATGGGTAATCCCCTCCCCTTCCCCAATTGGGAAGTACAGTCCGCTGTCCGCATTGCTCCGCATTGCCGGTGGCTGCGTATTACATTGTCGGCTGCAGTGTAGTACATCGCCGGCGGCAATGTATTACAATGGCACTTCGTCGCGTCGCATCTCCGGACGGGAACCTCCCACGGGCCCCGGACGGGTTTCGACGGACTCCGGGCGATCCCCGGTGCGCGTCGGTGTCGGCGGCTTCTTTGGGAAACGTCTAGTTTTCCAAACCACCATTTGTACCCGGTTCCAGATCTCCGCGACCGTAAGGGTTAATTCAACGGCGTCGTCGACGCGCGTAGGCGCGCGGGGAGCGGAGAAAAAAATTCCCCCTCGTGATCTCGCGCCGTTCGGAACGCGTTTCACGCGCCGTCTCGGAGGGGATCGAAGGTTTCGGGGATTCGGCGCCCTCCCCCGACAACGGGGGCCGTCGCCCGCGGGCTCGTCGGTTTCGGCCGGGATCGGAGGCGCGGTCGGCTTTAAAACGGAAAAAAAAGCCGGCGTACATTCGCCCAGCAATCCGGCGGGAGGCCAGTATGGTCGCCTGCCACCTGGTGGAATTTTCCGGAAACGCGGATTTCGGCACCTCTTTTGAAAAATTCGTACCTCGGGCCCCGGGGGCCCGGGAGACGCGCCGTCTCGACTTTGGCGGACGGGAAAGGCGTCTCCTCTTTTAGAGGCGCGCGGCCTATTTTTGGGACGCCGGGAAGGGGGGGGTACGGCTCGTACGGGAGGGCGGTATTTTCGCGGGCCTCTCGCGCGGCTCCCGCCGAAAAGTTCCCTTAGTGTAGGCTAAGGCCACTGTATTGCCACCTCACAGACCGGGGGATTGCGAGATAAACCTCATTGACGGAGCCACCCTCCCAAAGGGTCGCGTGTATCCACTGTCGCGCACCGAGACAGCGGCGATGGCCGCGTATGTTGAGGAGGCTCTGGGACAGGGATACATTAGGCCCTCCAAGTCACAGGTTTCCTCAAGTTTCTTTTTTGTGAAAAAGAAGGACAGTGGTTTGCGCCCGTGCATCGATTACAGGGCGCTGAACAAGATCACCATCCTGTTCAGCTACCCTCTTCCTCTGATCTCTGCGGAGGTCGTGAAGATGCACGGGGCCCGCTTTTTCACGAAATTGGACCTCAGGAGTTCCTATAACCTGGTGCGTATCCGGGAGGGGGACGAGTGGAAGACAGCCTTCAGCACCACCTCCGGCCACTATGAGTATTTAGTGATGCCGTACGGTGTGATGAATACCCCATCAGTCTTTCAATCCTTCATCAACGATGTGTTCAGGGACATGTTATGCAAAGGCGTGGTGGTGTATATCGATGACATCTTGATATACACGGCTACCCGCGCTGAGCATGTCTCGTTGGTGCGCAGGGTACTTGTAAGACTGCTGCAGCATGACCTATACGTGAAGGCCGAGAAGTGTCTGTTCTTCCAGTCGTCTGTGTTCTTCCTGGGGTCTCGCTTTTCCCGCACAGGTGTGGCTATGGAGGAGCATCACATTGACGCCGTGCGTAATTGGCCGACCCCGACCACGGTTAAGGGAGTGCAATGATTCTTAGGCTTCTTGAATTACTACCGGAGGTTTATTTGGGGCTTTAGCCAGGTCGCGGCTCCAATCACCTCCCTTCTGAAGGGTGGGGCGACCTGGTTGCGATGGACCGCGGAGGCAGAGCGGGCGTTTCTGGAACTGAAACATTGTTTCACCATCGCTCCGGTCCTGGCCCATCCCGACCCGTCGCTCCAGTTCATTGTGCAGGTGGACGCGTCCGACTGTGGGCTCGGTGCCGTCCTCTCCTAACAGACGGGGAGTCATAACACGCTCCGTCCCTGTGCCTTCTTCTCGCAGAAGCTCAGTGCGGCGGAGCGGAATTACGATGTGGGTGATCGCGAGCTGTTGGCCGTGGTTAGAGCTCTGTCGGTGTTGCGGCACTGGTTAGAGGGGGCCAAACACCCTTTCCTCGTCTGGACGGACCACCGCAACCTGGAGTACATGCGGGCAGTGAAGAGGCTGACCCCTTGCCAGGCAAGGTGGGCTATGTTCTTCACCTGGTTTGTTTTCACTCTTACATACAGAGCAACAACGTCAAGGCCGACACGCTGTCCCGTCAGCATGACACGGAGGAGAGGCCAGTGGATGAGGCTCCCGTGCTGTCGACGTTGTGCATCGTGGTGCCGGTGGTGTGGGAATTGGACACGGACATCGCTCGAGCGCAGCGTGATGAGCCCTCTCCGCCCACGTTCCAGTCCGTTCTGGGTTACCAGCCGGTCCTGGCACCCTGGACCCCGAGCCAGACCAGTACCCCTGCGGTGGACGACTGGTTCCGGCGGGCGGCGGGCACATGGGAGGCCGTGCAGGCTCGCCTCCGGCTCGCTGTCCGCCGCCAGAAGACCTTCGCGGACCGCCACCGCAGGGAGGCCCCGTTGTATCATCCGGGCGACCGGGTTTGGCTCTCGACCAGGGACCTGCCCCTCCGCCTGCCCTGCCGGAAGCTGAGCCCGCAGTTTCTGGGGCCCTTTAAAGTCCTGAGGAGAGTTAACGAGGTAACATATCGGTTACACGTTCCCCCTGACTACCGTATTAACCCCTCGTTTCATGTGTCTCTCCTCAGGCCGGTCCCCTTCAGGGGTGTGAGGTGCGGGAGGTCCCCCCCCTCTGGACATCGAGGGGGTCCCGGCGTACTCCGTCCGCTCCATCATTGACTCGAGGCGCCGGGCGGGGGGCCTCCAGTACCTCGTGGAGTGGGAGGGGTATGGCCCAGAGGAGCGGAGCTGGGTCTTGGTGAAGGACATCCTGGCTCCCGCCCTCCTGCGCGACTTCCATCGCCGTCGCCTGGATCGCTCTGCTCCGCACCCCCCGGGTCAGCCCCGGGGCCGATGTCGTCAGGGGGGGGGGGGTACTGTGGTGACTGTGCCCTCTGCTGCCTCTCCTCCCCCTGCAGCAGGCAGGCTCTGGCGGTTGACGTCACAGGCCTTCTGACACCACCGCCCATCTCATCTATTCATCTCACCTGTTGTCTTGTTTAGCGCACCTGGTCCTCATTTACAATCATTCCCCCCAGTATATATGTTCCCTCTGCTCCCCTAGTCTTTGTGTGTTATTGTCTCACCATCGTGAGCATATGTTAGTGCTTCTTTTCATTAAAAAATACTTTCAACCTAAGCTCCTCGTCTCCTGCTCCTCGTCCCTGGAAAGCCTGACACAACATTGTCTCCTGGGAAGAGTGGGTTACTAGGTCCACTCCATACTCCAGGAAGAATAAAGATGGCTCGACCTCTGAGGTTGAAGGGAAAACTGTTTTCCTAGAGAAAAAGTTTGGAGCCGTAGAGCAGCTTGTCGAGCTCACCAAAGAGAGTCTCCCTTGGTTCTGTACTAATATGTATAATATTAGTCACTACTACGACCACCTGAAGAAGCTGAAGGAAAGCTTGACTGAGGACCAAGTCGTGGTCCATGTAGACTGTAGTGAAAACTATAACCACAAATGGAGCAGGGAGATTAAAGATGCTGACTTTGTAGGGTCACACAAGCAGGTGACAATTCACACTGGAGTGCTCTACTTTGCTGGAGGAAAGTTGGATTAAGTTGCCACTCTCTGAGAGCCTACAACATGATGACTACAACTCTGTTCCCAAAAAAGTTGGGATCCTGCAGAAAAAGTATTTTCAATTAAATATAGGGATAAATGATTTGCACATCATTGCATTCTGTTTTAATTAACATTTTACACAGATTTTTGGGAAACAGGGTTGTACATCAACATGCTGTTGCTTTCTGCCTGACAATTTGCAACTCACGTCAACGGCTTCGCAACACACCCTTAGTAACAACGTTCCAACTGTCAGCTATACAAAAGTTACCAATTGTACAGCCCCATCGGCAACATTTCCAGCAAGTTGTGGAGTGAGCCTATGTAACATTCTTAACTCAACTTCATCATGGCATTTTTTGGGACTTCTTGACCTGAAATGCACAGAGAAACAGGGACACACAAATGCACATTCACATTAATGCGCATGCCAATAAGAATGCATCAATACACTTCATTCTCAATGGTTTGCTAATGTGTACATTGGAACAGAGCCTGGCTTAAGTGCACAGGCTATTTTCGCGGACACAGATTGAGCGTATGCTTAGTCCTGGACTAAAGAATTAAGCATAATTAAATCTCAATTAAGCTTGATTTTTTTAGTCTAGGACTTGGCTTTATCTTTGTCAGCAAAACCAGCCATACATGTATATGAGAATGTGCATAGAGAGTCCATAGATTTCTATGAAAATGTGCAAACCTATGCTCCGCCCCTTCTGAGAAACCACGTCTGTCAGCCTGTTTGAGGAGCAACAACCTCTCCCCACCACCCTCAGCCGCTAAGAATAGAGATCCACCTTCCTTCATGTCAGTACACACAGAAATGAAATATAGTCTAAGCAAAGTAGATGTGAGATTTAGGGAGAGGAAGGGAGAAGGTGAGAGACTGGGACAGATAGATGGGCAGAGAATGATGTTGGCATTGTGCTCTATTCAAGTCATGTTGAAGGTTTTAGTGACAAAGTGTGAAAACTAACAGCGTTTTTGAAGAGTTGGATAGTTTGTGAGTTGCATGTGTTTTTGAGTTTGCTGGCTAAAAAGTGTAGCATTTTTGTATGGTTTCAGCAGGCATGTTAATGTTATTTTGTGTTATGTTACTAAGAATATTTCTTAGTAACAATATTTCTTAGTAACTTAACCACCTATCTTTGTCTAAATTTGTCCTGTGTAAAGTTGTGTCATTCTTTTGCCAAGCCTTAGGGTGGTCCAGCAGTCTAAGCTTCTGCCTCTGGTGCACATGTACTGCTGGGTTCAAATCTTTTGAGGTTCAATTTGTGGTCAAGGCCTTGCCTCATTGTAGTAACTCCACAGCCAGTTTGGTCGAGTGAAAGATAAGGACATATGTTTTCCACTGAACATACAAGCCAGGGAGAGCACATTCACTGGCCTACAACAACTGAACTAAGAGGTGCCTGACCTGCCAAAAGGAGTCACTAGAGTTCAACATTAGAAGACAACCCTATCACACAAGTGTCAAAGGTGCTGGAGTTGCGCACCTGCCTTACCTTCAAATATCAAACCAAACTCAGCATTAAAATACATATTTCTTGTTCATGATTAGTAGTTAGAGATTGGCAACATTTCTGTTGCATTTATTTGAAATATTTGTTGATGTATGTAAGCATGTATTTAAATAGCAAAATGTTAATGAATATGAATAATTTGGTTAACACCTTATGTTGAGGGTCCCAGAGGTGTCTGTAGATGCTCTACAGATTATCTATTGACTATCAGTAAACATTTAACTATCCACTTACCCTAACCTCCATCATTATCCTAACCCTTACCCTAAACCTTCTTCTAAACCTAACCTTAAAAGCAAGCAGTTGCTTATCAACAGACTGTAATACTATCAACATACATTCAACAAACTATCTACAGAATTTCTGCAGACAGAAAATGCAACCTTAATTTACCATAAACTCAACAAAAAAAATGCAACCATAATTTATTGTGATATGTCAGATTTTAGGGATTTTGGTAATTGTGTAGACTTTCCAGGCCCGATTCCCTCAAATTCAAGGACCCAGTGTGGCATAGTTTGAGACATGGATCAAGGTTAATTACTGTTACAACACATCATTTTATAATGAGAACTAGCAGACTTTACAGAAGCTCACAAACAATAATTAAAAAGAGAGGCTTGAATATGTGAACACTTCTCAATTGTGGTGTTACAGTGATGGCAGACAATTTCAATTTCTATTCTTACACACAATTTATTTTGTGTAAGAATAGTCTATTTTTGTCTATTTTCAAAAACTTTCAAGGCCTTGATTTGTTTTTCTCAAATTTGACAATCTCTCAAGGACCCGTGGGAACCCTGAATATTATAGTTTAATGCATATATTTGTATTTCATTGCATATGTTGTGGTAAGAGGGTCAGTCTGAAACTCAGAGCGGAGGTAACTGGAGGTGGTTTGAGTGATGGTGCTCTGGTGATGTTGCTATTGACTTCCTGGCACGGTGGAACGCTGTGTGGCACCGTGGTTCAAAGCGCTGTCTAGTTGGTGTGGAATGTGTAATGACTGGGCTACCTCTGAAGTGGTTCAGGTGCTGGCCTGGTAAAAATAGCTTGACAGTACAGGGGGGCTGATTCACCAGTGTGGCATTATGGGCTGAGAGTTCTGGGCTTCCTGGACACACTGGTCCAGCATTCCTCCAATAAGGTACTATTTCAGCTAGAAGCTGACCCACGATGAACATGCCTGAACCAACATGGATGCGCCAACAATCTACGTTTGTACTGCATTTGCCTTCTTTGCACATCTATACATTCCACTAGTAATATACATATTCTTAATACTTGTAAATGTTCTGCCCTCTTCTATTTGCACTTCTGGTTAGATGCTAATTTCATTGTGCTGTACTTGCACTAGTTCAATGACAATAAATTTGAATCAAATCTAAGCAAGCACCTGCACATGCCCACTCACAAAGAACACTAGCAAGCAAGCAAATTTATGTACATAGCACAATTCATACATAGAAGCAACTCAATGTGCTTTACAAAGAAAAATATAAAAATACAATAGAATAAAAACAAATACTAGAATAACCAAACAAGAAACCAGGCAAGCCTAGTTCAGCCGGCCCGCAATAGAAAGTGTTGCCATCTTGAGATTCGAACCCGGGTCACCCACATGAAAGGCTGTGTCATTAACCACTGTTTTTATAGTTAACTGGCCATTCGTGAATGAAATTGATACAGTTAAACTGACTGTTTCTTACAAAATTTACCTCTACCACAAATAGCGGCTATGTATTGTGTTTGCCACTGGACGTTTTAACAGCGTATTAGCCAGTAATAAGCTTTACCAGTATCTACTAACTTACTGGAATAGTCATTAGAATTGAGCAATTGCTAGCGAGTCTGACAAAGCTATTTCATTTCATGGCATAGGAACGTATTTTTTTTAAATTTGTTTATTTTATGGCAAAACAACATACTTTTTTCTTTCATTCATGAATGACATTGATACAATAACTATCAATAAAGGGGACGATAACTAACTTTTTCATCAAGTGAAAAGACGAGAGAATCGTGGAATCTACCAGAAATAATTAATAAATGTTGTTGCTCTCAATAGATTCGAACATAGGTATTCCATATGAGAGACATTGTCATTAACCACTACACCACGGCATTACAAGTTTCAGCAGTCGTTAGACTCCATTGAGGATAAATAGGTTAAATAGGCTTACTAGTATCTACTAACTTCCTAGGAATAATCATAAGAGTTGAGAAATTGCTAGCTAGACTGAAGATGAACTATTCCATGCCAGAAACAGTCGCAATATAACCGTATACAGTTTCGGTTAAGGCTTAAGATATCGTAACTATGTTGTTAAGCCAGCAAATGTGTTTGTCTATCCTGACCCAAAACGCATGCACGGATGTGTACTTCGAAAATCCACCAGAAACAGTCGCAATATAACCGTAAACTGTTTTATTTCAGGCTTACCATAATGTATATACTAACGGTTTTAGCCAGCAAAGTTTTCGTCTATACGGAATAATTCATAATGCGTACTACGCATCGCCTGCGAGGAGATACGAACTCAGGAGCTATAGTTCACAAGTCGATTTCTTTAACCACTACGCTATTTTACAAGAGTCTGTCAGTCAGTCAGTCACTCACTCACTCACACACTCACTCATCATTTTGTCACACATTCACATTACACCAAGTTTAAATATTTCTCTGGAAATATTCAAACACAATTAAGCATTGTGTTAAACTGACTAACGTTTCTTATTAAGATTACCACCACCACAAATAGCATCTATGAATTGTATGGCTTTTGCCACTGCCCGTTTTAACAGCTTATTAGCCAGTAATAGGCTTACTAGTATCTACTAACTTACTACTTGGAATGGTCATAAGAATTGAGCAATTGCTAGCGAGACTGAACATGAACTTTACACTGCCAAAGCTATTTAATTTCATGGCACAACAACGTTGGTTTTTCTTTCATTTGTAAATGGCATACAATAACTATCAATATAGATGACGATAACTGACTTTTTTGTCAAGTGAAAAGACGAGAGAATCGTGGAAAACCCTACCCAGGGGGTATTACCCAAAAAAGCATACACGGATGCGTACTTCGAAAATCCACCAGAAATAGTCACAATATAACCATAAACAGTTTTTTTTAGGCTTACTATAAAGTAGCTACTGAAGGTTGCAGCAAGCGAAAGTTTTTGTCTATCCTGAAGAAATCATAATGCATTATTTGTTCTGACTGTGACAAGCCTCGAACGTGGGATCTCTTGTTTGGTAGTCCGTTTTTCTAACCACTACGCTATTTAACAAAGGTCGGTCGGTGGATCTCTCGCTCGCTCACTCAGTAAGAGACATTCACGCCTCTTGGCCAGCTCCGCTTACATGGTCTGGCAAAAACATCAAATAGGTAATTCAATGTGGTTTACATAGAATAAGAAAATACAAATAGTATAAAAACGAAATAAAAACATGACTGGTAGATTCCTTAGTAGATTCCATGAGGAAGCTATAAAAGCTGTAAGGCTAACAGTGTGGTTAAGTTTAAGCACTCAGTCATAGGCACGTGAAAAGAGAAGTGTTTTTAACTTGTATATAAAAATTGATACATTTGGGGCACGTCTAAGATCTTCTGGTAGTTCATTCCAATTATATGCAGCATAACTTCTAAATGCAGCTTCGCTATATTTAGTTTGGACTCTGGGCTCTATTAGCTGACACAAGTTCAACTGCCACATCGTCAACAACCTTATCCTTTATTTCCAAAGAGCACAGAATATACTCGGTGATGTGCTTCGGGTCCCTGCTATTGTGAAAATAGCAATGCCGATTGTTTTGAGTACAAGCTAGGACCCAGTATCTCTATTCCTGTGTTGATTAGAAATAGAAGGAATTGTGAGCATTCAACCTATAAAGTAAACTTGTAAAATCTGTTAACTGTAACATGTGAACCTACTAGTCCAGGAACCCCTATTAAATCTATTAAGCTGGCTTTACTTAATATCAGATCTCTCGCCAACAAATCATTCTTGGTAAATGACATTATAATATCTTACAACCTAGATTTTATGTTTCTCACTGAAACGTGGCTAACAGAAGACTGTAGTGCTGCCATTCTTAACGAGACAGCACCTGAAAAATTTGGCTAAATGAATACGTGTCGAAATGGTAGGAAAGGAGGAGTGGCTGCCCTATTCAAAGATACATTCCAGTGCAAAGAAAATACACTAGGTAATTTTATTTCTTTTGAATACCTCTGTTTTACATTGAAGGGTACCCCCAAAATTTTATTTTTAACCATTTACAGACCTCCACAATATTCTGCAAATTTTATTGATGATTTTACTGATCTACTATCTGTTATATCAGTTGATTATGACTTGTTTATTATTACAGGGGATTTTAACATCCACATAGATAATAGTACAGACAACAATGCCAAAGAATTTTTTGCACTACTTGACACTTTTGATCTCACTCAACATGTGAAAGAGCGTACACACACTCAAGGCCATCTGGTTATCATCTGGTTATCTCTAAAGGTCTCGATATTTCCTCTGTCATGGTTAAAGACATGGCCCTGTCTGATCATTTCTGTGTCTTTTTTGAATCACTTATCACCCTGAATGTTCCAGTAAACTCTGTTTCTGTTAAGAAAAGGTACATTAATGAGAGTACCAAAGCTCAGTTTATGGAAGCCATAGCTATCTCTCCAACAATAAG
>JACXGI010021010.1:0-10664 GCA_016801175.1 Esox masquinongy | reverse complement strand
CATTACCTCTTTCTCTCATTGTCTTTCATCATGTCTACATTACCTCTTTCTCTCATTGTCTTTCATCATGTCTACATTACCTCTTTCTCTCATTGTCTTTCATCATGTCTACATTACCTCTTTCTCTCATTGTCTTTCATTATGTCTACATTACCTCTTTCTCTCATTGTCTTTCATTATGTCTACATTTTTCTGTCAATGTCTCTGTCTTTCATTATGTCTACATTCTTCATCTCTTTCTCTCTCTCTGTCTTTCATCAGGTCTACATTACCTCAGTCTTTGTCTTTCATTATGTCGACATTACCACTTTCTCTTTCTGTCTTTTATTACATCTACAGTACCTCTCTTTCTATCTCTCTCTTTCATTCTGTCTACCAATCTCTATCTGTCAGTCTGTTCTCCTCTTTATCTGTTGGGGAGGGTTTGGTGGCGGATGGTGATGGGGAACATTATGAAATATTCAATGTTCAATTTTCCTTGAGTGACTTTGGAGAGATTCCTAATTACATGGTAATGACTGGGATATGGTGGTAGCACACTCCTCCACAACTCTCAGATGGCCCCCTATTCCCAATATAATGCACCCTATTCCCTCTATAATACACCCAATTCCCTCTCTAACACACCCTATTCCCTCTATAGTGCACCCTATTCCCTCTATAATGCACCCTATTCATGTCTAGTGCACTATAGAGGGAAAAGGTTCCATTTGGGTCACCTGCTGGGCAGGGTTCCCTGTTCTACTGGTCAAGTGGAACCTTTAAAGAATGTTCTCCACGGATCGTTAAAGGGTCTAACTAGATCAATGAAACTTAACGAGGCCTGAGAGACAGAGACCCACACTGAGACAACGAGATAAAAAAGGAACAAAAAATGAGAGAAAAAGGGGGAAGGCATAAATATCTGGCACATAAAAGCCAAAACTCTTACTGAGTTGCAATGCTCTCTGAAGGGCAATTTTTATACATTTAAACCCTCTTCAATTATAGTATATTCTATATTGTAATTTTGAGGGGGATATAAAAATGACACAGTAATGGTATCATACCGAGAGGGTAAGATAGGTGTAGTGTGGCATTGCATCAGAATGCAGTGGGTGGAGGGCTTCTTGACTGTTGCTCAGCTTCCAAACAGACCCTCGAAAATGGAAAAGAAATAAGACACAAGACTGAGACACGTGCAGGACAATGTTTCAAATAGATTTGGACTATAAACCTCTCAATACATTATTCACAAAATACACCGTTCAACTTTGGGGTCACTTAGAAATGTCCTTGTTTTTGAAAGAAAGGCCAATTTTTTGCCCATTAAAATAACATCAGATTGATCAGAAATACCGTGTGGACATTATTAATGTTTTAAAAGACTACTGTAGCTGGAAACAGATTATTTTTAATAGAATATCTACATAGGGGTACAGAGGCCCATTATCAGCAACCATCAGTTCTGTGTTCCAATGGCACGTTTTGTTTGCTAATCCAAGTTTATCATTTGAAAAGGCTTATTCATCATTAGAAAACCCTTTTGTCATCAAGTTAGCACAGCTGAAAACTGTTGTGCTGATTAAAGAAGCAATAAAACTGGCCTTCTGTAGACTTGCTGAGAATCTGGAGCATCAGCAATTGTGAGTTTGAATACAGGCTCAAAACAGCAGGAAACAAAGAACTTCCTTCTGAAACTCGTCAGTCTGTCCTTTTTCTGAGAAATGAAGGCTATCCCATGCGAGAAATTGCCAAGAAACTGAAAATGTTTACTACTCTACTAGGTCCAAACTATGCAAGAACTATTTAGGGAAGAAGCAGTCAGCTGGTATTTTGTTTGTAATGGAGTGGCCAACACAATCACTGGATCTCAACACTATTGAGCTGAGTGGGAGCAGCTTGACTGTATGATACATAAGAAGTGCCCATCAAGCCAATCCAATGTGTGGGAGGTACTTCAGGAAGCATGGGGTGAAATCTCTTGGAGGATTCTTTGATGAAAGCAAAGTTTGAAGGACACCATTATTATTTAAAAATTAAAAATAATTATTTCTAACCTTGTCAATGATTATATTTCCTATTCATTTTTCTATATTTCCTATGCAAATTCATTTAATGTCTGTTTTCATGGAAAACAAGGACATTTCTAAGTGACCCCAACATTTGAACCACTAGTGTATTATACATGTTATTAACCTATACACAATACTAATCACAAATATAATAAATATTATTTACCTATATATATTATAAACCGATAGATAGAGTTTTTCCAAGAGGGAAACGGTCAGTTGAAAACCACAAGCAAGAGAACCTCTACGGTCAACTGAATAGATCCAAATGGTCCAAATGAAACCAGCCTACTATAGATCCATTTCCCCACCCAAAATAGTGTTGATGTTCAGGGACTAGTTAAACATGTTAATAGTCAACAAGGCTGTGACTAGTTAAACATGTTAATAGTCAACAAGGCTGTGACTAGTTAAACATGTTAATAGTCAACAAGGCTGTGACTAGTTAAACATGTTAACAGTCAACAAGGCTGTGACTAGTTAAACATGTTAACAGTAACAAGGCTGTGACTAGTTGGGTTAACCCATGATGAAAACCTCCCGGTCTCATTGGATTTGGCCAGGTCATGCAGTAAATTATGCTGTACATTATTCTAGCATCGGCAGGCATAGCAGAGCTTCCACTCACAGAGGGATGATATTAATGACAGGCTAGTAAAACATGAACTCCAGGTAGATAACATCATTATAACATGACTTCCTAAAGGCCAACCTGTCACAATGCAGTCTGGGTAAGAAACAGGAAGATGCTGCAGCTCCTATACTACTACTGCTACACACACACACACGCACGCACGCACGCACGCACGCACACACACACACACACACACACACACACACACACACACACACACACACACACACACACAATAAACCAATCAGATCAGCCACTGTCTGTATATCTGATTGTGTCTGGGTGTGTCTGTCTCTCTCTCTGTCTGACTGCATGTGGGTGTGTCTGTCTCACTGTATGTCTGACTGTGTATGTGTCTGTCTGTCTGACTGCATGTGGGTGTGTCTGTCTCACTGTATGTCTGACTGTGTGTGTGTCTGTCTGTCTGACTGCATGTGGGTGTGTCTGTCTCACTGTATGTCTGACTGTGTATGTGTCTGTCTGTCTGACTGCATGTGGGTGTGTCTGTCTCACTGTATGTCTGACTGTGTATGTGTTTGTCAGCCTGTCTATGAATATATCTGTTTGACTGTGAATGTGTCTGTCAGTCTGTCTGTCTGTTCGACTGTGAATGTGTTTGTCTGTCCGACTGTGTGTATATCTGTCTGTCTCTCTGTCTGTCTGCCCTACATTGCTACATTACTTATTTCCTCTCTCATTGTAATAAAATCTTCCTGTCCTTCTTTCATTTTCTCCTATCATTCAGTGATGAATAACCCTCCTCAGTAAAGTATCTCACTACGTCTGACCCTGAGGAGGTGTCATTTAAATAATATCCCTCACCAAGCTGTTTCCAGAATGAAAATTAGTGGTGTCCCAAATGACACCCAATTCCCTACAGAGTGCACTCCTTTTAACCAGGTCCTTATGGGAAATAGGGTGCCATTTAGGACGCACAGCGAATGTCCCACTCACATTTCATTTGACAGTAGGAAGAGAGAGAAAAGATTTTCCTCCTAAATAACAAAAGTGTAATCATTTAAATCTACAACCTTTCACTGGAACAAGGTTAATTACATGCAAGAGACAATCTGTTTTGACGTTGAAATTCTGGAGTTAAAATAGAATGGAATGTTTCATTCAAAATTAATCAGAACTCATTCATCTTAAACTTCCAAATTGTTAATAACTGGGATATTAACTGGAAAACAACATGAAGCCAGAGACAGGTGTATAGGCATATATTAAGAGATGTGCTATTTTCCCTATTCCATTAGCTCTCAGGCACAAATTCACTGAAGTGAGATTTTGTTTTAAACTCTTTAATTTGGTGTAGGTTCAGGGGTTCTGGTGGAAAACCAGAACAGACACACATCCGCTCTATCTGCAGAACCTCCCAGTGTCTGATGAGGACCTCTGACCTCCCTGAGGATGACCTCTCACCTCCCTGATCGGCAGGGTAGCTGTTCCTCTGTGTCGGCTCGGGGACAGGGACTAATTAGGAGCTCATGTCTTTTTAATAGAATAATACTGTTTTCCCGTCTTTGGTGCAGAACAGCAGGAACAGGGGCAGCAAGATGTCCTCAGGTTGAGAGGGCTTCACTTTGTTGGGACCTCCTGTGTTTGTGATGGGAATCTCTCATTTGTTGATAGCATTACATGTATATAATATGATACCAGTTAAAACCCATGAAGCACCATATCAATATAAAATAATATCAATTTAAAGACATGAAAAACAGACCAATATAATAAAGTACCAGTTTAACTTCTTGAACAACAGACCAATATAAAATCCTACCCGTTAAAACCCATAAAACACCAGACCAATATAATATAAAACCAGTTAAACCCATGAAGCCCCAGACCAATATTATACCAGTTTACCACCTAGAATGCACCAGACCAATATAAAATCCTACCTGTTAAAACCCATAAAGCACCAGACCAATATAATAAAATACCAGTCAAAACCCATGAAGCCCTAGACCAATATTATACCAGTTTTACACCCAGAATGCACCAGACCAATATAAAATCCTACCCGTTAAAACCCATAAAGCACCAGACCAATATAATATAAAACCAGTTAAAACCAATGAAGCCTCAGACCAATATTATACCAGTTTACCACCCAGAATGCACCAGACCAATCTAAAATCCTACCCGTTAAAATCCATAAAGCACCAGACCAATATAATATAAAACCAGTTAAAACCCATGAAGCCCCAGACCAATATTATACCAGTTTACCACCCAGAATGCACCAGACCAATCTAAAATCCTACCCGTTAAAACCCATAAAGCACCAGACCAATATAATATAAAACCAGTTAAAACCCATGAAGCCCCAGACCAATATAATTTAACACCAGTGAAAATGTTGCATTGAGACATAAACCGCTCCAGGAGCTTCTTAAATGTCCAATTTACATGGCTCCTACAAAGAGAGTTCTAATGATGTTTTACATGAATCCCAGACACACACACGCACGCACGCACACACACGCACGCACGCACGCACGCACCACTCAGAATCATTTTGAGGACACAAATGGAGTGAGAGATCATTTTACGGAGACAACTCACTGATGATGTTTAAGACATCTGACTGAATAACGTTACATCTGACTGGGGGACAGGAGAGAAAGGAGAGGAGAAAAAGAGCAAAGATAGGAGAGGAAAGAAGGGGAGAAGACAGGTTGAGTAAGAGAAGATTGGAGAGGAGAGCAGGATGATGGTGGAGGAGGTATTAGTCTCTGTTAGAGAGAACACAGTCTCTTTATTAAAGTCATTTATCACAGACAGAATATTCCCTCTTTAATGGGCCAGCACCCTAATTACCTAACTTTGTCAAGACGAGCAGTCGGGAGCTCTCCCTCTTTGCTCTCTCTCAACCTTCACACAGAAACACACACATGAAGACACATCCACGGACACACAAACACACACACACGAAGACACACAAAGACACACATCCACATCCTTTTCTGAAGTACCTCATTTATAAACAGGAAATAGTATGGAAACAGGGTCAGAACACTCAACTGTGTATCTACAGGATTTAGCTCTTACCCTAGCCTGTCCTTCCATCTACACTGTCATGAGCTGAGCTGCATGTGATCCTAACAGCCCTCTGGGGGAATTACCACACTATTTTCTTTTAGTTTATTTTACTCCCTCCCTCTCTCCTCTCCTCCCCATCCATTCCCTCCTCCTCTGTTATCAGATCCTTAGTGTGATCCTTTTATAATGAGCCACTTCACTATCTGGGAGAGACCCTGCGCTGTAAAGGTTTACAAGGCCAGGAGGAATAGGGAATGCCAGCACCTTTTGTTTAGCAATTAGTCTGCTGCTGAAAGTGACAAATGTGGCTCAGCATCTGTCTACTCAGAGTCCTTCCAGAGAGGGAGGGACAAACCACTGTCCCCTACAGTAACCCAGAACCACTCTCTTCTATAATGGACCAGAACCACTGTCCTCTATAATGGACCAGAACCACTGTCCTCTACAGTACCCCAGAACCACTGTCCTCTATAATGGACCAGAACCACTGTCCTCTATAATGGACCAGAACCACTGTCCTCTAAAGTACCCCAGAACCACTGTCCTCTAAAGTACCCCAGAACCACTGTCCACTGTAGCGGACCAGAACCACAAACCTAAATTTCCACTGGGCCCCATCCATCCTTCCTAGTGAATCATTTTTGGGGCAAACATTTTTAACACGTCCAGGACCAGAAACAGAAATCCAGATCAACCAGATAATCTCTTCTTTATCTGCATGACAACAGATGAGGGAATTCTGGCTAATATTATGAAGAGAGAGCCACTGAGGCCTGTAAGAAAGGAGGACTATTTCTCTCAAAGAGCCGTTTAAATGCAGCTTAAGTGTGTTGGGATTTTCCTGTGAGTAGTGTTTATTACAGAGTAGTGCTCTCTGTTGAATCTCCCCCTGTAATGAATCACTGGCCAATCATTTACATAGCAGTTAAAGAGAGGGAGAGAGGGAGAGAGGGAGAGAGGGAGAGAGGGAGGGAGGGAGTGAGGTAGAAATACAAGAAAGGTTGAGAATGCATGTCCATCTGTCTGTCTGAATGTGTATCTTTCTGTGTTTGTCTGTCTGTGTGCCTATCTGACTGTGTATGTCTGTCTGTGTGTATGTCTGTCTGAATGTGTCTGTCTGTTTGTGTGTCTGTCAGTCTGTCTGACTGTGTTTGTCTGTCTGGCTGACTGTGTATGTCTGTCTGTGTGTATGTCTGTTTGTTTGTCTGACTGTCTGTGTGTCTGTCTGTCTGTCCGTCTGTGTGTCTGTATGTCTGTCTGCCTGTGAGTCTGTCTGTGTGTCTGTATGTCTGTCTGCCTGTGTGTCTGTCTGTGTGTCTGTCTGTCTGTGTGTCTGTCTGACTGTGTATGTCTGTCTGTGTGTGTCTGTTTGTCTGTCTTTATGTCTGTCTGTCTGTCTGTCTGTCTGTCTGTCTGTGTGTCTGTCTGTGTGTCTGTGTGTCTGTCTGTCTGTCTGTATATCTGTCTGTCTGTATGTCTGTCTGTCTGTATATCTGTCTGTCTGTATGTCTGTCTGCCTGTGTGTCTGTCTGTGTGCCTGTCTGTCTGTCTGTGTCTGTGTGTCTGTCTGTATATCTGTCTGTCTGTATGTCTGTCTGTCTTTGTGTGTCTATCTGTCTTTGGCAACTGGACAAATTGATTCTTACGGGCCTTATTAGTCCACAACTGTCCCATCTAACAGATGAATCAGATACATTGACCAGAAATACTAGTAACGCCTCCACAGGCAATACAGTGATGAGCCTCTCAGCAGTCACAGGGCTAGTTAGTTCCAGGACGGTGGAAATGCCACACATTGGGGACCTGGAGGGTTCCTTTAAAGCTGTCATTACAAACATCAATCATTCTGGGTATGTTGCTATATAACACTTACAAATCAAACTGACCAAAATGAATCAAAACTTATTGCAGGCAACATATATGGCTCTGTAACAAAGGTGAAAGCAATATGCACACAAACATATACAGTATGTAGATATACATATATTAATACAAATATTAGAATTCACCTGAATGTGTGTGAATGCAGAATAGAGGCTGTCGTCCGGCTTTACCTCCCTGCAGTTTTTCCTCTGATCACCAGAGGTCACTGTGATCCCTGGCAACACAGCAGTGATGGGAGGTTGTCATTTAACACCATCAAACACTTGATATCATAAACCCAGCGGGTGAGTTCAGGACTACCAGAAAATTAAGGAGAGGTCTTGGAGGAGAGGTCTGGGGGTCTCTGAGGAGAGGTCTGAGGTCTATAAGGAGAGGTCTGGAGGTCTCTAAGGAGATGTCTGGATGTCTCTGAGGAGAGATCTGGGGGTCTCTGAGGAGAGATCTAGGGGTCTCTGAGGAGAGATCTGGGGGTCTCTGAGGAGAGGTCTAGGGGTCTCTGAGGAGCGATCTGGGGGTCTCTGAGGAGAGGTCTGGGGGTCTCTGAGGAGCGATCTGGGGGTCTCTGAGGAGAGATCTGGGGGTCTCTGAGAAGAGATCTAGGGGTCTCTGAGGAGAGATCTGGGGGTCTCTGAGAAGAGATCCGGGGGTCTCTGAGGAGAGGTCTGGGGGTCTCTGAGGAGAAATCTGGGGGTCTCTGAGGAGAAATCTGGAGGTTTGAGAACAACTGCTCTGTGGAACTATTGTTGTTTGTTTTGTTACCAATACTGTGGGGCCATTCTGTTTCTAGGACCATATTTACAACAGGAAAGTCAAAAGTACTGTACTATGTAAAAAATAGAATGCCATTTGGAATCCACAGTCGTTGTTCTGTTGCCATAGATCCAGGCTAATAGGTTTCTAGATGTCATTCTGGTTATTGACTCTAGAGGGCAGGATCCATACATGGATTGGGTCTGCCCATATAGACCCCATTACACTGTCTGAGTGCTTGGTCAGCTATCTGCCCCAGCTCGGTATCAATTACCACACTGTTATTACTAACACACCCCCCTGTCGTGCTCTGACCAGTGGGGAATAGGAGGACATATTTCTGGATACACAGAGGAAGACCGGGATGCTTACTCTATATAAAGATATGATGTCTTCTGTCAGCTCTGTGGTCTTTTTAGGACGCTTGGATAGTGAAAGTAAACAGCTATACAGAGAGATGAACATTAGGACACCAGCCCCAAATGTTTAAACTGTTCTAATCTATGGAGTTGAAAGTGGTTTGAATGTTTGGTTTTTGGTTTCTTCTGAAGGCTTTTCCCTGAAGTGAGACCAAACAGTCATTAGACACAGTAGTATACATGACCACTTAAATGCTTAAATGTGAGGCAACCCTCTGCCAGGCGTTTTGAAGGGGGGTCTTGCGAGTGTTGAAGCAACATGATGATTGCGGACGGTACCGCAGCCCAGGTCTGGTTTTCATGTCTGTGACACACCCTCTAATGATTCTGTTCCTCTGAAACTCCCAGGACCCCACCTTTCTTAACTACCGTAGCAAGTTTATGTCTCGTTTCAACCACCATCTAAATACATGCATTCTTCTTCCAACTCTCCCCTATGACACCTCTTGGAAACAGCAGCTAAACAGGTGTCTTCTTATGTTAAAAGCAGTAATGTATAGATGCCTTGAGCTGTTGAGCGGAACAAGGCATCCTAAATAGCATCCTGTTCATTACAGACAGCAGCTCCATGGGCCCGGGTTGGAAGTAGCGCCCTAGAAAGACAACAGGGTGTCATTTGGGAAGCACGCGAAGAGATGAGCCCCACAGTCTGATCCATTATGTTTCTGTGACAACTCTGATCAAACGTAACGGCAACCCAACAACGAGACCTGTCAGTCGTAGCCCAGGGCAGACGGTAGGGACTCCACACAGCTGCTTCCACTGTCGCTGCTTCTCAGGGCAGCAGTTTCCACACAGACATGTTAATGATCTCTATTTTTTCTCTCCGTTTCTCTCTCCTGGCCTCTGTTGGTGTGGTGAGTTGTGGAGTGTTGTTGTGTATGTTGTTGTGATGTGTTAGTACACACCAGTTTTAGTAAACACATATGTTATTACACATCTCTGTTAGTACACACATCTGTTAGTACACATCTCTGTTAGTACACACATCTGTTAATATACATCAATGTTAGTACACACATCTGTTAGTACACACATCTTCGTTAGTACACAGATCTGTTAGCACACCCATCTGTTAGTATACATCTCTGTTAGTACACACATCTGTTAGTAAACATCTCTGTTAGTACACACATCTGTTAGTACATACATCTGTTAGTACACATCTCTGTTAATACACACATCTGTTATTACACAGATCTTTTAGTATACACATCTCTGTTAGTACACACATCTCTGTTAGTACACAGATCTGTTAGTATACACATCTTTGTTAGTACACACATCTCTGTTAGTACAGACCTTTGTTAGTATGCATCTCTGTTAGTACACACATCTGTTAGTACACACAGATCTGTTAGTACACACATCTGTTAGTACACACATCTGTTAGTACACAGATCTCTGTTAGTACACACATCTGTTAGTACACACATCTCTGTTAGTTCACATCTCTGTTAGTACACACATCTGTTAGTACACACATCTCTGTTAGTTCACATCTCTGTTAGTACACACATCTGTTAGTACAGACCTCTGTTAGTATGCATCTCTGTCAGTACACAGATCTGCTAGTACACACATCTGTTAGTACACATCTCGGAAAGAAAGACAGATGATTCGTAAAGCAGGAAGAGACTGATGTCACTACTGTCTTCTCTTTAGGGACACATCCACTTTTAACCAGGCATCATCAGCGTCTTTAAAGCCTGACAAAGCAGAGACAGTTAACTGATTAGATGAGTGGCTTTCCGGACACGGTGCCAGTAGACAGGACATCCCTGTGACACATCATCCATCTGCTTGTCAGCCAGTCTGCCTCCAGCTTGTTCCAGACAGATACAGACACACACAGACCCACACAGACAGACACACACA
>JACXGI010021009.1:0-10716 GCA_016801175.1 Esox masquinongy | reverse complement strand
CAGCTAACAGAAACATTACAGCTCCACATTATGTACCATGATTACAGCTAACAGAAACATTACAGCTCCACATTATGTACCATGATTACAGCTAACAGAAACATTACAGCTCCACATTATGTACCATGATTACAGCTAACAGAAACATTACAGCTCCACATTATGTACCATGATTACAGCTAACAGAAACATTACAGCTTCACATTATGTACCATGATTACAGCTAACAGAAATATTACAGCTCCACATTATGTACCATGATTACAGCTACAGTGAATATAAAAAGTCTACACACCCCTGTTAAAATGCCAGGTTCTTGTGATGTAAAAGAATGGGACAAAGATAAATCATGTCAGAACATTTTCCACCTTTAATGTGACCTATAACATGAACAATTCAATTGAAAAACAAACTGAGATCTTTGAGGGGGAAAAATAAAAATAAAAAACTCACAATAACCTGGTTGCATAAGTGTGCACACCCTTAAACTAATACTTTGTTGAAGCACCTTTTGATTTTATTACAGCACTCAGTCTTTTTGGGTAGGAGTCTATTAGCATGGCACATCTTGATGTGGCAATATTTGCCCACTCTTCTTTGCAAAAGCGCTCCAAATCTGTCAGATTGCAAGGACATCTCCTGTGCACAGCCCTCTTCAGATCACACCACAGATGTTCAATTGGATTCAGGTCTGGGCTCTGGCTGGGCCACTCCAAATCATTAATCTTCTTCTGGTGAAGCCATGCTTTTGTGGATTTGTGCTTTGGGTCGTTGTCATGCTGAAAGGTGAACTCCCTCTTCATCTTCAGCTTTCTAACGGACGCCTGAAGGTTTGGTGCCAAAATTGCCTGGTATTTGGAACTGTTCATAATTCCCTCCACCCTGACTAAGGCCCCGGTTCCAGCTGAAGAAAAACAGCCCCAAAGCATGATGCTGCCACCACTATGCTTCACTGTGGGTATGGTGTTCTTTCAGTGATGTGCAATGTTGTTTTTGTGCCAAAAATACCTTTTGGAATTATGGCCAAAAAGTTCAACCTAGGTTTCATCAGACCATAACACATTTTCCCACGTGCTTTTGGGGGACTTGATGTTTGATTTTGCAAACGTCAGCCGGGCTTGGATGTTTTTCTTTGTAAGAAAAGGCTTCCATCTTGCCACCCTACCCCATAGCCCATTCATATGAAGAATACGGAAGATTGTTGTCACATGTAGCACACAGCCAGTACTTGCCAGAAATTACTGCAGTTCCTTTAATGTTGCTGTAGGCCTCTTGGAAGCCTCCCTGACCAGTTTTCTTCTCGTCTTTTCATCAATTTTGGAGGGACGTCCAGTTTTTGGTAATGTCTCTGTTGTGCTATATTTTCTCCACTTGATGATGACTGTCTTCACTGTGTTCCATAGTATATCTAATGCTTTGGAAAATCTTTTGTACCCTTCTCCTGACTGATATCTTTCAACAGAGGTCCCTCTGATGCTTTGGAAGCTCTCTGCGGACCATGGCTTTTGCTCTGAGATGCAACTAAGAAAATGTCAGGAAAATCCTACTAGAACAGCTGAACATTATTTGTGATTAATCAGAGTCACTTTAAATGATGGCAGGTGTGTAATGACTTCTATTTAACACAAGTTTGAATGTGATTGATTAATTGTGAACACAGCCACATCCCCAGTTATAAGAGGGTGTGCACACTTATGCAGCCAGGTTATTGTAAGGTTTTTATTTTTCATTTTTCCCCCTCGAAGATTTCAGTTTGTTTTTCAATTGAATTGTTCACATTATAGGTCACATTAAAAGTGGAAAAGGTTCTGACATGATTTATCTTTAACTCATTCTTTTACATCACAAAAACCTGGCATTTTCACAGGGGTGCATAGACTTTTTATATCCACTGTAACTGAAACATTACAGCTCCACATTATAAAGCCAGGTCACATGCCCCTCACCAGGCATTGTTGGATAAGGATAATGGAGACATGACAGAATGGGAAACCCCAAATATTTGCTTCATGAATAAATCCAGTCCAGGACTCACAGAGCTCATTAAAAAATTCTGTGCTGTGAAGTCATTTGTCACGTTGGCAGATGATTACACTGACCACAGCACACACACCAACCCCCCCCCCACACACACACATACACACACACACACACACTCCTGAAGACGTGATACACAGGGGTGAATACACCCGTGCCTAGTACGCAGTGACCAGTGCATGACATCACTTGGTCCTCTCAGTATCATTAGGAGTGTAGGAGGGAGCCAGTTTCAGGGCATACTTTCACATTCCACGAAGAGTCCTTGGGGATAAGAGTGTGTAATTGTTTTTTTATCGCTTTGGTACTATTTTCGACAGTATGTGATTTCTTTTCACACGCCTAACTGCACACTCAAAACAAATCATCAAAAGGCAGTTGTTTCAAAACTCTGATCACATTTTCAATTAACTAAGTACAACATGAGAAATAATACCGCAACTTTTTTTTACCAAACTCAGACTGTATTTCATCTACATGTTGCTTTACAGTAAAAGACTTCACTTTTATAATGCAAGTGTACTTGTTTAAATATGCAGTACCACTAAAAAGGTTTGGACACACCCATCCAAGCAAATTAACTGGTGCTGTAGCTTGACAGTTATTTAATCCAAGATCTCCTTTGAGATAATTACTCAGCCACTTTATTTGACCTACGGATTTTAAAGAGGATTATGAGAACAACATAATGAAAATGTATTTGTGAAAGCAGTTATCACATAAGATGTGTGATCTGCAGTCTAACGCACTATTATAATATTTACAGTAAGTTGTCCAGCTGTACTGTAACTGTAATGTACTGTATGTAACAAACGCATCCCAAATACAGGAAATGTAAACCCAAAATAAATTTGCTGGAGTCCTGTTGATGTTTTACAAAAATTCCACTGGTCGATACAGTACTGTAATATTACGCAATAGCAATAAGGCACAAGGGGGTGTAGAATATGGCCAATATACCATGGCTAAGAGCTATTCATAGGCATAATGCCTTGCCAATATACCACCTGCTTAACTGTAGTATCCTGGCAACATATCACAAACCCCCATACTGTCAAATACAAACTGAGACACATAGGACCGCTACAATACAATACTGTAAAATACAAACTGAGAAACACAGGACCACTACAACAAAATACTGTAAAATACAAACTGAGAAAAACAGGACTACTACAATACAATACTGTAAAATACAAACTGAGACACATAGGACCACTACAATACAATACTGTAAAATACAAACTGAGACACACAGGACCACTACAATACAATACTGTAAAATACAAACTGAGAAAAACAGGACTACTACAATACAATACTGTAAAATACAAACTGAGAAACACAGGACCACTACAACAAAATACTGTAAAATACAAAGTGAGAAAAACAGGACCACTACAATACAATACTGTAAAATACAAAATGAGAAACACAGGACTACTAAAATACAATACTGTAAAATACAAACTGAGACACATAGGACCACTACAACACAATACTGTAAAATACAAACTGAGACACACAGGACCACTAAAAACAATACTGTAAAATACAAACTGAGGCATATAGGACCACTACAACACAATACTGTAAAATACAAACTGAGACACATAGGACCACTACAATACAATACTGTAAAATACAAACTGAGAAACACAAGACCACTACAATACAATACTGTAAAATACAAATTGGGAAACACATGACCACTACAAAGCAATACTGTAAAATGTAAACTGAGAAACACAGGGTCACTACAATACAATACTGTAAAATACAAACTGAGACACACAGGACTACTACAACATAATACTGTAAAATACAAACTGAGAAACACAAGACCACTACAATACAATGATGCAAAATGCACACTGAGACACACAGGATTACTACAAAACAATACTGTAAAATACAAACTGAGACACAATACAGTGGTTCATGGTAAACCATTCACTGATCACACCTTAAACAAAAAAGGATGCAGTAATGATGTCCAGTCAATTTTAATAGGTAGTGCAGGTGCAAAAGCTCATTTTAGGTCTAACGTACTGTGACATACAGTAAGATACCATGTTATGTTGAAACACACATTTTTAATCATGCATCTTCTCATTATTTACTGTTGAATTTCCTGATTATTAACACAGCAACAATGAGATACATCGCTGCCACCTTCTCTGGGCCCGAGCTCATTTAAGATGGACTGAGGCTCATTTTAAACTGTCATGTGGTCTGACAAATCAAAATATGAAACTCTTATCCCCAAGGACCAAGTGATGTCATGGACGCCGCGTCCTCCGGACTAAAGAGGAGAGGGACCATCTGGCTTGTTATAAGCGCACAGTTCAAAAGCCAGCATCCTTGATGGTATGGGGGTGCATTGGTGCACATGGCATGGATAACTTGCACATCCATAAAGGCACCATTAATGCTGAACAATATATACAGGTTTTGGAGAAACATATGCTGCCATCCAGACCACGTCTTTATCAGGGAAGGCCTTGCTTATTTCAGCAAGACAATGCCAAACCACATTCTGCAGGTATTACAACAGCATGACTTCTTGGTAAAAGAGTCTGGTTGCTAAACTGGCCTGCCTGCTGTCCAGACCTGTCACCCATTGAAAATATTTGGCACATTATGAAACAAAAAATACGACAAAGGACACCCCGAACTGTTGAGCAGCTGAAATCCTATATCAAGCAAGAATAGGAATACATTTCACTTTCAAAACTACAGCAGTTGGTCTCCTAAGTTGCCAAACGCTTACTGAGTATTGTTAAAAGAAGAGGTGATACAACACAGTGTTAAACATGCCCCTGTACCAACTTTTTTGAAACGTGTTGCTGGCATCAAATTCAAAATGGGCATGTATTTTTCCAAAAACAATAACATTACTCAGTTTCAACATTTGATATGTTGTCTTTGTACTATTTTCAATTAAATATAGGGATAAATGATTTGCACATCATTGCATTCTGTTTTTGTTAGAATTTTACGCAGCGTCCCAACTTTTTTGGAAACGGGGTTGTAAATGGTTAAGTGGTGAAAAAGAAAGAACAATATAACATATTGGGCCGGTTTCACAGACACAGATTAAGCCTAGTCTAGGACTAAAAAACAAGCTCAATGGAGTTTTCTATTGAACTTGATGTTTTAGTCCTAGACTAGGCTAAATCTGTGTCTGCAAAACTGACCCATTATGTATAAACCTGACAGTATTACACCGTATTACAAACCTGACAGTATTACAAATACTGCAACCAGTTGCAGTTTTTACACAAATACTTCTGAAAATTCATCACATAACTTCTGAAATTTGTTCCATTTTTTAGTGATACAAAAATGAGGTAATCCATCTGATAATCTAAATATAGAGAGGCATTGATAGGTTGGACCGTAAGCGTGTACACTCAAAAATGTTCAAATGTCTTTCAGAAAGACCAGGGCTGAGGTTTATTGCATCGTGATGTATAGGCAGAACTGCTGGAACTGCGGCTTACAGCTGTTGATAAGTACACAGTATGTGTGTAAGTGCGCGTACGTACATGCATGCTTGTGTGTGTTTTGATTTGATGGTTTCCAGGAATAGGAGACGGGAGACTTGGATTTAAATGGATAGGGGATCTACTCTTCCTCTCTTATCACACTGTGTTCCAGTAGTTTGGGTTCCTCATGTTCCCCTGCTCCAAAAACAAATGGACGATGGCATTTAAAGAATCTAGGTTCGTTTTTCCTGCTGAGATGTTTTGGGTTGAATGAAATTCCCCCGCTACAAACACAGACATATGAATCCTCACAGACTCTCCACTGGCCTGCCCTTGGTTGTCAACTGAGGGCAGCCCCTGTCCTAGCCATTGCTTCCGCCCCCTCTTCCTTTTACACTTCTCCTTTTCTTTACCTTTTCTTCACAACTCCGTTTCAACCAGTTTCTTTTCCCTATCTTTCACTTCTCTCACCTCTCTCCTCACTGTTCAGCTCATTTTTTAAAATCTGTTGTGAGCTATTCTCTGTACTCTTTCAGTCTTTCATGTTCACCTCGCGACCCTGGTTGTCTAACTTCCTTCCGGGGGTCTCAACTTCTTTCTCTCTTTCAGAGACAGACTGATATTCATGGAGCCCATCAAAGGCCTGGGTTTTATTTATTTATTTTTATCTCTATGGGACTTCCTCGTTTAAATATAAACACAGCACATCTAGACATTATCTAGACATTATCTCTAAACATCCCTGGGGTTATTTCCCAAAAAAATTATGTGGTCAAAAGGATCTTTCTTATTATGGCCACCGTGCGTCAGTTTGTTGTCACTTGCTCTTTGGGGTTTTAGGCTGGGTATCTGTACAAGCACTTTGTGCAAATATACAAAAAAGCCTTAAAATACATGTGATTGATTGATCTTAGTAACAGCGGCAGTCATATACTAAGATTTGTGAATATGGATTTTAAGCTTTAAATACCCAAGGTGATTCATAAACTTAAAGGTACCTGTTATAGTTCCTGAGCAGAAGAGCTTGGCTGGTTGGACAGTTCTCTGAGGGGGCGTGGCAACCAAACACGGGGGGAGGGGCATGGTACTGCTGGTCGCCTGCACAGCATATAGTATGAGAAAAGAAGACTTACTGGACAGTAGTTAGAAGAAGACCAGGTTGGTCTGCCAACAGCTTGACCAGCTGAATGTATATACTGCCATATACTAGATGGTTATAGAGAAACCCTCTCTCACACCCCCAAAAACACACAGGTCTATACAGCTGCACACACACACACACACACACACACACACACACATAGACAGACAGACACATACAGACACACACCACACAGACAAGCACTCACACACATAAAACCCTTTTCCTCTCAACAGTTATCTACACCAGAGTCCTGCCAGAGGTTGTAAAACAATCCATATTAAAAAGACATCACACTCACACACACACGGACCTAATGTTCAAAAGATCTACACTATGTGCCTTCACTGTGTGATCATGTAGATCGGTCCTCGGCTGGTTCGTAACAGCCTCTTCTGAAACTGTTTCATAAAGTTATCGTTTCCAAAGCCAATTCATTTGACCAACATGAAAAATCAACACACTGCATTGGGGGGGGGGGGGTGGTATTTTCCCATGCTGAATGTACAAAAACCAACATATTCACACACACAAGAGAACAGGAAGTGGTTAGGGACATTGATAGTTACCCATAGTTGTCGGAGGGGACAGGGTGTCCTCGTGTTTGAAGGGGTGGCTGGAGAACTGGGGGGACTGATGAGAGGGTGTGTGGCCATAGCTGGGAGCCCCATCCAAACTAACTGTCCCATAACCTACAGAGAAAAGACACGTCATCGATAAAATCCTTTCTTAGTTTCAGCATTATGGCAACATTCTGGAGGAAACTATCTCCCAGAGCCCGGCGGATATCTGAATCCCCTAGCAGCGGCTTGAGTCCCTGGCAATGTCACTTAAGTCAGTTTATCACACTACTGAATCCTGTCTCACTGGAAGGTATTCATTTGCGGGTTTCGCTATTTACTGCAGGCTGAAGAGGAAAATTGGCATCCCGAGAATATGAAGATCACTAAATAAAGGATGAAGTGGTGTGTCTGCTCTCTGCTGTCTCACACAACCGTGCACGCACACATACCCACATACACACACACACACACACCACACACACACACACACACACACACACACACAATTGCCAAACACCCATGCATGTACGCACACATTAGAATTCACACACTTATATGCGCACACTCATGTTCACACACACTCTTCAATGCATGAACCCCCTTTTGGCAATCACGCAAACACGCACGCCGGCGGTCACGCATGCACACAGCCAGGATTGACCTTGGTATGGCAGGAGACAAGGGGAGGAATGGACAGATCCTCAGTAGACTGACTCATCTACACGTCCCTAAATCACTGGAGCCCTCAACGTCCTGCAGTGACCCTTAAACCACTTCATCAAAAACATTTCCACAGGATAAACAAAGTTTCTGTGCTCAAATGGTTTGAAACTGGGATTATCAATTGGACATAGGCTTCCCTCATTGAAGTATTGAACAATAATGCATCTTTGTTAAAAAATAATAATGTTTTTTGTTGTTGTTGAAATGGTTACAAATCTGTTCAATAATAGGAACACAGGAAACAGTGTAATGAAAGATGAATTTATATAAATATTTGTTACAAATGTTCCTGACTTATCTTCAGAGGTCAAATCCCAAAATACTATGGGGAGTAATAAAGAAACCCATAAGTCATTGCTTCAACATTAGTTTTAAAATGAAAATAATAAAAAATATGAGATTCAGAAATCGGATAGCAAGACAGATGCTAGATTTTTTTAGAAGCTTTGTGTAAATTATGGAATAAAAGTATTGACCGATATATCATTACAACTTAGAAAAGTCTATTTCAAAGCGTAGGTTTACAATTTCGGCTCAGGATCGATGTCTTCATTATAAGGAAAAGGGCACTTACCCTCAAGGTCTTGAGAATATAGTTAGGCAATGTGATAGTCTGCAAGAAGTGTTCTATTTTGTTGTGTATTTTAAAGAAACTACTTTTTTTATTATCACGGTCCACATAACATAAAAACATTTACAGGTACCTGGGGCAAATCTTAAAATTCCGGTGTGTGTTTTTGTGTGATGTATGTATGTTTGTGTGGATGCTTGTTTGAGTGTGCGTACCTGCATTCCTACGTTTGTGCTGTGTGTCTGTGTGCAGGGCCGGATTATGGATCTGGCAAATGGGGTTTGGGCCCTGGGAATGCAGAATGTAGATAGATGGACCGAAAGCGTTCAAGTATGTGGACCCTTCAGCCCATCAAGTGCCCCTTGACTACCAGGGCTCCACCTCAAGCCATACCAGGGCCCTTCCACAACCCATTCCAGGGCCCCTCGGCTCCACCTCAACCCATACCAGACCATTATCAGCAACCGTCAGTCCTGTGTTCCGATGGCATGTTGTGTTTTCTAATCCAAGTGTATAATTTTAAATGGCTAATTAATCATTAGAAAACCATTTTGCAATTATGTTAGTATAGCTGAAAATGGTTGTGCTGATTAAAGAAGCAATAAAACTGGCCTTCTTTAGACAAGTTGAGTATCTAGAGCATCAGCAATTGTGAGTTTGATTACAGGCTCAAAATGGACAAAAACAAAGACCTTTCTTATGAAACTCGTCAATCTATTCTTGATCTGAGAAATGAAAGCTATTCTATGCATGAAATTGCCAAGGAACTGAAGATCTTGTGCAACGCTGTGTACTACTCCCTTCACAGAACAGCGCAAACTGGCTCTAACAAGAATAGAAAGAGGAGTGGGAGGCCCTGGTGCACAACTGAGCAAGAGGACAAATACATTACAGTGTCTAGTTTGAGAAACAGGTCCTCAACTGGCAGCTTCATTAAATAGTACCCGCAAAACACCCGTCTCAATGTCAAAAGTGAAGAGGCGACTCCGGGATGCTGGCCTACAGAGTTGTGAAGAAAAAGACATATCTCAGATGGGCCAATAAAAAGAAAAGACTAAGATGGGCAATAGAACACAGACACTGGAAAGAACAAGATTAGAAACAAAGTGTTTGAGGTGTTCGTATCACAAAGAAGAACAGTCGTGAGATGCAAGCCAAATTAAAAGATGCTGGAAAAGTGCTTGTCAAGTATGGTGGAGGCAATTTAATGGTCTGGAGGTGCTTTGGGGGTGGTGAAGTTGGAGATTTGTACAGGGTGAAATGGATCTGGAAGAAGAAAGGATATCACTCCAACGCCATGCCATGCCATGTGGATGGAAATTGGAGCCAATTTCCTCCTACAACAAGACAATGACACAAAGCACAGCTCCAAACTATGCAAGAACTATTATCTACAGGGAAGAAGCAATCAGCTGGTATTCTGTCTATAATGGAGTGGCCAGCACAATTTGAAGGACGCAATTATTATTTCAAATAAACGTCATTATTTTTAAACTTGTCAATGATTATATTTCCTATTCATTTTTCTAAATTTCATATTCAAACACACTTCACGTATGTTTTTATGGAAAACGAGAAAACTTCTAAGTGACCCCAAACTTTTGAACGGTACTGTACGTATGCCTCCAAAGACACTCGTGCCCCAGTGTCTGATTGAATGTGGATCAGTCCTTGCATATGTGTTAACAGTTTCCATGGCTGAGAAAGTGAATGGTCTGGAAATACCAAATGAAATCCTGGTCAAGGTGATGTCTTTTTCCCACGCCCTGTATGACTGCCATGCACTGAGCTGAAGCCTTCCCTGTGCAAGTCAACATTTTCAACCGGCAGAAAAGTAAGTGGTTTGAGGGTAAAACATACTGCCAGCTTTGCTGATCAACATTTTTACCTGAATAAATAGTAACAAGACAATAAGTAGTCAAAGAAAGAAATTGTGCATCAAGAAAATCATATAAAAATATGTCCTCCAAACAAATTCCTTTAATAATTAATTTTATATATTTCCAATTAAGTAATTCCTGTAAACACATATCATATTGTCAACAACAGACACATATTCTGAACACACAAACATGGTGGATGGTAATACAATTATGTCTAATTGCTAACATTTTTATTATAATTAAATAATTTAACATAAAATGTAATCTGATCATAATATAACATTCAAATACAAATTTCAAGTTAAAT